>VYZW01026151.1:59314-104153 GCA_013401315.1 Balaeniceps rex
CAAGGGCAGGACCCGGCACTTGGCCTTGTTGAACCTCATGCAGTTGGTCACAGCCATCGATCCAGCCTGGCCAGGTCCCTCTGCAGAGCCTTCCTGCCCTCCAGCAGATCAACACTTCCTCCCAGCTTAGTGTCATCTGCAAACTTGCTGAGGGTGATCCCCTCGTCCAGATCATTGGTAAAGATGTTGAACAAAACTGGCCCCAACACTGAGCCCTGGGGGACACCACTCGTGACCGGCCTCCAGCTGGATTTAACTCCATTCACCACCACCCTTTGGGCCCGGCCACCCAGCCAGTTTTTAACCCAGCACAGAGTATGCCTGTCCAGGCCATGGGCAGCCAGTTTCTCCAGGAGAATGCTGTGGGAGACGGTGTCAAAGGCTTTACTGAAGTCCAGGTAGACAACATCCACAGCCTTTCCCTCATCCAATATTATTTAATTTATTAAATTTATTTCCCTACTTCAGATTTAAAGTAGGAGGAAGAATCTAGCTTTCACGCATTGGGTTCATCTTTGCGATTTCTGAGTCATCTCCCATCTTGCTATAGACATTTCCCATGATTTGGATGCTAGTTTTAGTCTTTCATACTTCAATTTCTCCTTTGTTAGATGTAGAAGGTGATTTTACCAGAGCTGGGCATTAGGAAGGTTGGCTTTACAACATTTAGAGGCTTCTGTGCAAGGGACTGAGAAGGGATGAGGCAATGTTGCTGTTAACTGAACTACCACAATCTACAACTGTGCCTTGGGAGATGAACTAGTCAAAAAGAAAAGCAAAAGGATGCAAAAATAGTTGCAAAATTTGCACCTCACAAAATAAGGAGACTCTAAGCCCTATTTGGTACCTGCTAATCTCCCTCTATTCTTCTCTGTGCCACTGTTCTTCTAAGAGAAATTCAAATATGTGTCCAAACCAAGATACAAAGGCTGCTACTTTAAGGCTAGCGGCTTCTCCCAAGTCAGCGAACATCAGATTATCTCATAAAACACATTACTGTGTTGGTGTGATTGGAAATCCAGTGGGAAGGTCAGTTCTGAATTGGTGGGGACAGCAGCATGGAAGCACCTGCCAGTGTTGAGTGCAGCTGTCAGTGCCTTCAGTGCAGATAGTCCTGAGTCAGTGTGAACAGTTTGCTTTCCTTGAAAGAAAAAATACCAAGGAAAAGGAGCAATTCCACAGAAAATCTTTTCAAAACAGAACCTCTGTCTGTAGGACAGCGTTGCGAAAGAAAAGGATCGGATGTGTTGCACTGAAATGATGGGAAATTTCTACCCATGCAAACAACTGTGTGACCAGAATCCCTTACCCGGGAAGTCAGGGCTGGTTTTGATGAGCTTGGATCTAATCCCCGCCATTAGCTTGGAGGCTTTTCACCAGTATCACAATGAGAGGGCCCTTGGATTGCTTATAAACACAGCCCTTCCTCCGAAGTGGATGTTTGATAATACAAGTTTAATAATCTGTTCATCATTTCCTTCATCCAACCTGGAACATAGTTCTTGGCATCTCTCCGGCTTGCAACAACACCCACAGCAACAGCATTTCAACCCTTTGCTGTCCAAAGAGAGGACCGCTTTTGTGATGGATGCATGGCCCGTGCACTGGGTCACTTAGCAGGCACATTTATACACCTGGTCACATGCCAGGAATACCTCCAAGCATATGATATGTCTGATGGCTGACAGCTAGGGCGAGGAAGGTGCCTTTTGACACAGTGCTCTGAGATATGGCACGTTGCCTCCTTGACCTGATGTGCAGACTGAGGCCACCTGGCTGTATCCAACAGCTTTAGATGCTCCTAGTGCAGGAGATGCTGAAGGACAGCACTGTGGCATATGTTCAAACCCAGGCAGCCCTGCACATTCACACACAGACACCTAGATGCTCTCCCGGCCATGTGTTTCTGCTGTAGGCTTTGCCAGCGCTAAAGATTAGCCAGCGGGGTAGAGCTGTAAGAGTCATTTTGGCAGTGGTGAGCTTGGCTATAAATTCCTGTGGCCTCTCCATGTGATTCCAAATAGTTTCTTTGGACCAGGCAGCGTGGACCAGGAGCACAGAAAAGACAGACTTGGTCCTCACCAGGTTGTAAAATCTTCAGCGGCAAGTCTGCGGGCTTTCATAGCTGTCCACTGGCAAATTTGGATTCGATCCTGTTCTACTGGGAAGTGTAGGGAAAGGAGTGCTCTACCCAGCTCGTCAGCAAAGGGGGCCCATCAGAGCTGGTATTGACAACTCCAAGCCAGTCGTGTGGTTTTAAAGTGGAGGCACAGATGCTTTGAAACTTCAGCCCTGATGCACTGGAGTAAACCCAGCCTTGCCAGCTGCAGAAGACAGGAAGCTTCAGGCAGTCAGATGTAGGGCTTTGAGGTATTGCTGCACAAGGCAGGACAGCTTCAGCCTTACAGCTTTTTCCTGACTGCCTAACTTCATCCCGATGCCATCCTTTCACAGTGTGCTGCGGTGCATGCTCTCTGCTGTGCCGTAGGGGACCAGGCCACCCATCGCTCCTATCCCAGGTCCTCTGTGGGAATGCTAGGCAATGGAGGCTGGGCTGGGTGCTCTGGTTCGTCTACCTGGCAGTCACCCAGAGGAGTTTCAGACTAACTAGCTCAGTTTCAATCATACTATGCAGCTGCTCAGTGTAGACTTCATGACACAAGCTGAATAAATACTTCAGGGTTACTGAGCAGCAAACTAGCATGCCCACGCCGCCGGCTACGTACAAACTGCCAGCCATAGCAGTCTTTACAGCATGGACATGCCCTGGGAATGAGAGAACCAGTGATCAGCAAAGCATCCTACAGTAACCAGCGGCCTCAAACGGAGCCACCAGATTAAAAACCCACCACGTGGTGCATTCTCAGGCTAGATAAATATTCAAACCCTTGCAGGCAAAATTTATGGCTAGTAAAGAGGAGCCTGAAATTTGCAGGCAGGAGCCTTTGACCATATGATATTCCTAAAAGCTACAAGGAGGAGCTGTTTTGAAAGCAATTTGCACCTCCTTCCTTCTCTTTCCTGAAGAAAAGAAGGAAGCAGATTTCAGACTCTTGGTGGTGTCGAATGGGCACCTTAATTCACCCACTGGTCAACATAAAAAAGTGAAGCCAGATGAAAATTAACTGAAAGGCATCTCTGTTTGCTTTGGAGCCTGAAAAGGAATTGGACTTAATCCCAGGGTTACATCATTTTCATATATAAGCTATCCCTTGCTATAATCAGTTACTTTATCCACTGCCAGCACATTAGCTGAGCTGTTCAAAAAGATTGCTTGCGTAGAATGAAACGTGGATTCAGCTTCAAACACCGTGTTGACTAATTGTTACTGTTTATCTGCTGTAGCCCACGCAGCTTGCTAGGTGCCACACAAATTGACAAGAAAGACGTCCTCTGCCCTGAAGTTCACATTAGTCTGTAACAAGACATTGGTTCGAGGGTAGTGACTAATAAATGTGCGATTTATGTACATTGCAGTGGATAATGTGGGGACTGAAGCTTAGATTCCAGTCCTCCTCCTCTGTGTGACCTCAGACAATCCCTTCTCTTTGCCTCTTGTCTGTTCATGCCCTGAACCCTTTAATCAAGGTTGAGATGCCTTGTCCTAGGACTGTTTCTTCACTGCAGAAGGTACAGTTATAGAAATAACTGACTAGTAAGTGCTGGATAGGGGGTTAGAAGTTTCTGACAACAGAGAGCTGAGACCTCTTCGAGGAGAACTGCCAGAAAGGATGCCTGCCCATAGTGTGCCAGAGTCTTACCTGGCTTTGACCACATAGCTCTCTGAAAGCTATGGCTTTCGATATCAGCAACAGGTCCTGATCAGCACGTCTGCAACGTCTGGCCACATGCCCGTCTGCATTTGCAAAGAACAAACCATGAAGCAAACTTCGGCCTGGTTTGCAGAAGGCTCTTAAAAATGCATCTTCTATGCCAAAGCAAAAGGAAAAGAGAGGGATGTTCAGGACCTGTTTTGAAGTGCACCCAGAGAAGCTGAGATGCACAAAAAGGTTGTGAAATTCTTTTTTTGGAGTCAAACCTGGAAACGGTCTGAGGTTACCAACAGACACAGATGTTTCCAATAAGGCGAGGAAGTCAGAGTCACATGGGATTCCTGTGGTCTTCTCACATTTTCGAGAGACTAGGTTTGCATTCTTGTCAGCATTAATGAGGTTATTTTTACATTTGAAACATCATCAGATAGGGGTGATGTAAAAATACATACATTCTTTAGAAAACTTTATCGCTTTTATCATGGAGTAATGGAATGCTTATTTGTGCAAATTGCTCACTAAGCACAGGACCCAAATAATTAAGTGTCTCTTCAAAGTGTCAGGTGCATTTCCTTGATAAACATTGTTCTGTCAGGAATTTGTGGGGAGATCACTAAAATGTGTTTCAAGCTCAGACTTGGCCAGGAACATCTCAATCTGGGAGCAAATTATATTTTAAATTCTTATTGCATTGCATTAATTGCATTTTCATTTTGTGTTTCTATAGGTAAATATAGATATAGATGGGCATAAATATGGAGAAAAAGTATAACAAAACCATGTGTAATTACATGTAAAGATGTATCCTACTTAAATTAACAAAGATGCAGGGAGAGGAGCTTTTTCCAGAACTAGTAATGTTTTGCAAGTTTACTGGTGAAATCATATAAGCTTGTATCTTGTTAGATCTCAGTGATATGGTCCTGGTACAAATTGTGGTTAGTTATGATGAGAGGATGAGGCTACAAAATACATGAAAATGTCCCAGTTAAAGTAATCACAATTGTTCTTTTTACTGTGAAAGGAAGAATGTGTGTGTATGCATGTGCTGACATAAAAAATTGATCTTAATATGAACAGAATATAAACAGATCTTAATATAAACAGAACAGTCAGAGTATGAAATAAGACAAATTTACAGCCAAATTGCATGAATCTTCACTAGAGAAAAGCACTGTTTTTTAACAAAAGCTTACAAAACTCCCTCTGCCCTACGATCACACTAATGTTTTTATATTACAGTGAAATGCCAAAACCTCAATTAACTTGATTTCAGGCGCCACTGTGAATGTTTTGTGCAGCCTAAGGAGTTCAGATGACCACTCTGGATTATATCAGCCATTCATCCCAAATGACCGTTCTTTGTGAAGGGCCCAATTCTGCAAAGCAAGGACTTGCTCCTGCATGGGAAGTCCCGCTGCATTTCTGGAGAATCACTGGAGCAAGTGCTCCAGTGCTGCTGACCGGGGGCCTACCCCTACACAGCTGTGCAACAGGGGACAGCAAAGAGCTGTCCCACCCCAGCCAGAAATGGTCTGAAAGTCTTGAGCCTAGAGATGGGTAGCTCTTTTAATTTGCATCCTGCTGTTATAATTCTAGATCTAAGATGTCCAACTGAGCTGGAGGTTTGTGGGCTATACTCATATGGCAGCAGGGAGATCTGAGGTTTGGGCACTAGAAGCCTAGAGTCGCTACAGTCTCTGCCACCGATACGCAGAGTGACCTTGACCAAGACACTTAATCACTTTCCATTTCTCAGAAGCTTTTCCTGTCCTCTAAATGAGGCTAATCCAATGTATTTTCTTTCCCAAAGCATTTGTGAAAATGAAGGCTGGAACTTGGTAATAAATTTAAAGGATTAGCAACAGTCATGGCTGTGGGCAGGGACAGCTGTATTTGCAGGTATGTGTACAGGTTTGCACAGTGGCCTGCGGGTTCACGTGGTTACAACGTGATGCTAATAGTACAGAGATTCCATGTTTGGAGGTTCAGGTCTGTACATTTTAGACCTGTACGATGCTCAGATAGTTTAAAGTAGAAGTCTGGCGGTGTTTCTTACATGGTTCATTTTTCTTTTGCAAGCTGAGGTGTTACAAGAAGAAACTCAGTGGGAACCGGGAGCTAGCTTTGCCAAGTCTGTCCACGCGCCATCTTTTGTCAGGAGCTGACCTGTTTCAGCAGACCATGATTCTCAGTTCATGGGACAGCCCTCCTGAGCGCTCCTAGCTGAGTGAGCAATCATCGCTGTGACTAAAAAAGGCAGAGGAAGAAAAAAGCAGCCCGAATTGTTACCACGTTACAGTAAAATTTCCTTCTTCTCTGTCTGTTCTTACGCTTTGAAAAACCTTTAATCTGCTGCACGTAACTGGGTATTTCACAGAGGAGATTAGCATCGGCTGCAGTGCCATTTGAGGACTGTGAGTGTCTTTTTATTTCTGGCAAATTCAAACTCTCAGAAAACAAAGTCTCCTTTCCATGACTTTCCCTGTCTTGTGCAGAAAGCTGTGTACTTGCAAAGACCTATTGGGGAAATAAGTAGTCATCTCTCACTGCCCACACAGTGCTGAAATGGCAGGAAATGAAATCTAAACTAAAAAGAGTGGGACAGTGCTGCTACATAGCCTGGGTCCTTGCTCCCTGTTCATTATAGTGGTGTATTCATATGCTCCAGGCATCAGCTTAAATCAAACCCATTGTGCCAGGTGCTGTAGAGGTGTAAAATAAAACCAGAATCTCAGCCTTGGTTGAGGCAAGGGGCAAGAGCAAGTATAGACAGATACAGCGAGAAACACTGAGACAATGTGGTAGTGCTAATTTATCTGAATGCTAAACAGTGGATCTACACCACCAGCTGGAATAATCTGTTAATGTAGTTGAAATCTTCCTTTAACCACAAGGAACAACTTTTGCTAGCTGTTCTTTAGTTCCCTCAGCACATCTCCCGTGTAGCTTCCAAAGAAGGAGCAGTGCAGAGTTCCACCCAAAACACATGTGTGTGTGCATGCGTGCACATATGTTAGAGCCCGGAGCAGGCACTGCCTCTGGAGATCGGGCAGGAGGGGGAGAGTGCAAAACTCTTGCTGGGTCAGAGCAATACTCTTCTGGAGTAGTGGGACAGGGAATTAGACCGTCAGGTGGGTCTGACTGTGCAAAACTTGCAGAATATGTTTTTCTTTGCCAGAGCACAGATGTCTAGGTGCAAGCACTTAGATGGTGATGTGGGTTTCTCCATCTGACCCAGTGCTACCTCCCCTCTTGATACAAAGGCAGGTGCTTGTGTTTCCACTCCGGTTCCTCTTCCCCTCCCATCCTCCCTAGCCCCAAGCACACAGCTGCATTTTGCTCCTCTGAGAAACTGTGCGAAACAGGGTTTGTCTAGATTTTAGTACAGCACTGAAACCGTCACAAGTGCTGAGCTTTACTGTAAAGTGTGATTTGAATTGAGGCAAGAAATTATCCCACTTAAGTGTTGACTTGAGATTTGCAGAGCAGTGAGGGACTGGGCAGGCTCTCTGCTCAGAGGATATTCCCGCGTGGGGCTCATGGAAAGGGCAGCCTTCGGTATAATGAGCTGAGAAACAAAAGGGGTTCCTAGTTTGTTTTAAAGAGCAGAAGGCAAAACAAGCCAATGGAACAGCACAGTTCAAACTTTCCTGTGCATGGAGTGAGTAGTTCTGCAGCTGTGGGGTGAATGAAATAACTATTGGAGTAAAACCCTTACTGGAGCAGTGCAATGATAATAATGCTATGCTGTGGGGGTAGAATTGCAGAACCCGGGAGACCAGATGCAGAAAAGTCTCTATGTATGTAAATTCTCACAGAAAACATTGGAAATTTGTTCAGCAGGTGTTTAGGTTCTTAGAAATCAGTAAAAACATAGGAAGTGAAACTCCTAGAACAGAAAGAATAGGATTTTGATGCAGAGAGAATCACCTTGTGACAGATGTCTAGAAAACCCATCTCTCCCATGCATGTTTCTTGCTGAGTGAATGTTGATGTTGCATTTGTGTTGTGTTTCCCTCGTGCAGCTTCCAGCAGTGGGCTGGACTTACTCTCCTTATCCTTATGGGAAAGCGGGGTCATTGTTCCCTGTGGGATTGCAACAAATTCCTGAAAATGAGCAGCAGCCCCAGCTGAAAAATTTGGACTGTGCCTGGGTCCATCTGCACTGAGAACTTGTGAGGGGAACCCTAGGTCTCACATCAGCGATCAGAGGGCCCTCAGGGACTTGCTAGGCACGCAAAGCCACCCAGAAACAAAAGCACCGACAGCAGATGCTTCACCTGTAGTCCAAGGCACAGAAAGGGATGACTTAAACTACAGCTTAATTCAATCCTTGGCTTTCCCTGATCAGGCCCCTGTCCTGGATGTGAAAGCATGTGGTACCTGCAGGATGCTGGGCAAATGTCCTGCACCAAGTGCAAAAAGAACAAACAGCGTCAGATGGAAGATTTAGGATGGAAGTTGTGAAGACAAAGGCACAGTGGATCTAGGAGTGGGGCAGTCGGTAGAGTGGCTCACACCGTATCAGTGTGTCACACAACAGACAGGTTGAAGCATAACTTTGGTAGTGTTAGAGCCACACCTCTCTGGTCAGCCGTCCCTGGCATTACACATGCGTAAGTCCTCATAACTGCAGGGCCCTGCTTCCTGATCCGTTTTTGTTAATACACATACAAATTCCAAACATGTAAGTGGTATTTTGGAAGAGCTATAAAGAGACACGGCAGTGCATGGCAGGGCAGCAACCACCCTGTGTGGGTGGCTAGCGTAACTCCAGCTGGCCTTGTGCTGCTTTATGTAATGCTCTTCTGCTGCCAGGGCTTCAGCTCTCCCTCTTACCTCTGCTGTAACTGCTGTCCCACTGAAACCTGCAGGTACTGTTCCATGGGTGCCAGCCCTTGCCCACGAAGCAGATACACAAAGCCTCTTTCAAAGGCTTTTTTTCTACAGTCTCTTTCAAAGAGGAGTTCAGGACTCTACCAGTAATGAAGAACCCCTTCTTGTATGTCCCTACAAGCAGTAGGCACCTATAGTTGTTAAATCATGGCCTACATCCCACCCCGTACCACCAGCAACTTACAGACCACGGGGAGCACGAAGGCAATTTATTTCACCATTAGCACCAATGATTGGTCATCAGCCATTATGCACTTGCAATAAACTCGGCCGTTAGCAGCTTCGTGAGGAACTGTAAAGCCATTAAGTATTGCTGGCACACAGGAACACTGTTTTTAACTTAAGGCTGCATTATTAGAGCTATATGAAAAAATACAGAAGGAATGTAGCAGTTAGCCTGGGCCTTTGCTTGGAGTGCACAAATCCGATGAAAACATCCCCAAAGCTGTTATTATTTGTTCATAATTGGATACTGAGGAGCAAATTCTACCACACAAACCTCCAGTGACTTCACTGAAAGTCATGAAATCTGTTTCATTATAGAGTAGCCAAGATGAATGGTAATATGGGGAAGGCTAGGTATTACTAATTAACTATGAATATCACAAAGCACATGAGCAAAATCTATCACCCTGGAAAGTCCCCTGAGTCCTCCCTTATTTTGAATTAGGAGTCTATTTTAGAGATGAGGAAATCTAGATTTAAGGTAATTGTCTGATTTCACACCATGCTGTTTCACACTGTCATGAATAGAAACCTCCTCCTGAAACAAAGAACAGAAGCTAGGAGATATGATTTCAAATTCCCCTGCTTTAAACACTAGACCATGTTCCCTTTTTAGACCTGAGAATAAAACCAGCCGTGTGGACTCCCAAGTCACACCCCCAACACCCATACATTGCTATGTGGCTACTTGCTTGATGATTCTTCTTCCTGCAGACTCAAAACCACACAGGCGCTAATAAGGAGCTATTGTTTAACCCGTTGTTAAGTCTAAGCAAGCAGGTTTCTGTTGATAGGCTGTGGAGCTTGAGAACAAAATTGTAACCTTTCCGCACATACTATTGCTGTGTGGTTTTCCATTAATAGCCATGGAAAAGTTAACCTAAACGTTAGCTCTTTTTCCTGGAACTAACAGCTCCAAAGCCAAAAGCCCGGTGATCTGCTCATCAGCTTGCAGGACTACTGCAAAGCAGACTGCTCGTTACTGTAAAAACAAAGCACAGAGCTGGCTCTTGAACTGCCGGACCTCTGTTGCTGAAGCAGGGAGTAGCCAGCTCATAAAGGGGAGCGTCCCAGTCATATCTCAATCCAGGGCAAAATTTCCCCAGACAGCATTACAAAGAAGTTATGCCTTTAACATTGACGGTCAGAGATCTGCCTCAGAAGCCAAGGCACAACTAGGAAACAGGGATTGCAGGGACGGGAATTATTTCTCTGGTAGGACAATACTCAGTGGACAGTAATTCCCATTTCCTCGAGCCATTAGCACTGCCCTGCAAGGGTGATTTTCCTGAGTCAAGTAACGTGAAAACAGCCGTTGAGCTGTTTTCTTCTCACATTCACATCGTGGAAGATCCTGTCCTGAACCATGCCCTGTCTTCTTTGCCTGAAGACAAATTGCACCCAGAGAGATCTTCCCCAGATCACTGATTTCTGCAGGCTGCAAGATCTTGCAGGCTCTTTCTTCCTCTCCAGAGGGATGTTTACCACTGCCCTTGATTAGTTGTTCCAGTTATCACTGCCAAAAGAATGCGTTTCATTTTTCATTTGAATTTTTCTCTCTTTTCCTCATACACAGTAGACTTTGTTATTCAACCTCCAGATGAAAGATTACAGTCCTGTGTGAGACAGTGTCTTTGATGTGTCACTCAGCATTTCTCCAAGACTAGCTACCTCTTTCCAGAAAGACAATGGGAAGAATGACCAGATCTTCCTGGAAATGACACTCATCCCACAGCGTAAACAAGCCAAAACTAGCTCCTGCAAAAGTAATCAGGCCTGTTTGCTGACATACAAATGCCCACTCATCACTGAAAGAGATTGAGGCTATTAAGCTCATTCCCACGCTTGACTTTGACAAGGTAGAAGCCTGTATCGTCTTGTTTCACTTTTTGTAGGAGTTTGCTCTGAATGTTTTCTTTTTAGTAGGTTCCCCAGCTGGCTCAGTCCTGCATAATGTAGTTACAGATATCGAGAACCAGAGACTGGCAGAGCAACGGGTATTATATGGGTTGCGGTAGGTCTGAAGAGCCAGGCACAGATGAGAAGTTATGAGTAAGCTTATGAGTAAGATTTCAACTGGAGGTTGAATTGGCAGAACCACTCTTCGTACTATGGGGCCCTCAGATACACAGTGCTATGTGCATAGGTATATGCAAGCTTTAGCCATAAGCCAACGTGACTGAGCTGTTACTCTAAATAAGCTCTTACTTATTTCAAATTCTGTGAAAGATCTGCGAACATTGCAATACTTTATGGTGTTTAAAGTAGTTTCCTCTATTCTTCAACGTATGCTGCTTTTGGGTTGCTTGAACAGAACGGGATCGTATAAATGCAAATACAAACCATTGTTTTAACATCTGAATAGACCAAACCATATCAAGGCATCAAAGAAAGTTAGATAGTTTTTCTGCTTCTTTTTTCCTTCTGAATTTAGACAGGACGCTTGTCTGCAGTGTAGGAAACTGCCTCTGATATAACTGGAGTTCAGCGGCCATGTGTAAGATCACTTGTCGCTAGTTTTGATAATGTGTTTATCATTCTCATTTGGGGTAAATCCCAGCTCCTTACTGGCTTCAGAAGGAAACACCATTTTGTACCACTCTGTTCCTGGGAGTTAGAAAGTCAAATCTAGCATGGCGTATAGTACTGAGACCTGACAGAAAACTCTGGATCTTGCTCCAAACTTCATCACTCTGCGGTACTTTTCACAAGGTCTTTTAAGGTAAACAATAACAGTCCATAGTTTTCAGTGCTGCCTCCGCAGTAAGAGACCAGGTTATTAGAACCCTGTTGGAGTGATGATCTTATCAATGGAAGTCGTCGTCTTAATTTTGGGAGAAAATAGGTCAAGCCTCCAATCTCCAATTTATTATTTATTGAGTGGCCAGGGTGGCAGGAATACCTTGGGAATGGTAGGTTTTATAAGCAACGCTGAGTTCCAGGCTCTATATTTAGTAATGAGGCACAGATGGGAATGGTTTTGTTGTGGTGATGTTTTATCACAAAATGAGACAGTTTTTAATAGTTGGTTGGTGACTAACAGATACAGAGGTAGCCGTATAATTAGCATGCGTGCTGCAGGAGGCAGTGTTTCCTGGCATTACCAAGCATACTCAACACAGACTGATCTCACTGAGAGAGGCTGGCTAACAAAGCCCAGAAGCTAGTTAACAGTTTCCTAAAACTGTCTCCAGACACCCTTGTGTGATTTAAAAGGCAGCACACTGCCAGCTCAGGTCGTGCAAGCAGGGATATTTCAAGCTCGCAGAATCCTACCATGTAGCAGAAGCTGCCTGGTATTTTGGGGGTTATCTTGACGGGGGTTCAGAGCAGCAGTTCCCCTGGGAACCCAAGAGCTCCCTGACCAATGCTGTTCCCAAATGATAAAATGTTGGTGGGAAGCAGATATTGATTCATTCTCACCCTGGTCTTTTCCCAGTATCACCTTTGTCCAGGCACAAAGGGATGCATTTTTGGAGAGAAGTTTTGCAAAGTACCCTATGCAAAGACCACTTTCACAAGAGGGGATCCACACCACATTGGCTATAGGCAATTTTTCTCTGTAGCCACAGGAGAGGCAGCATGAGCTGGCTGTGCCATTTGGCTCTTGCAGGCTGCAGACAGGCAAACTGCCTGTTTACCGCCTTCCTCTCCCTGTGGGGCTCAGAGCTGCTATCAGATCCACTGTGACTCTCCACTCTCTATTCCTCCTTCTCTCCCCACTCATCACCCTCATAGATGTTTGTGGAAGTTTCATGCCTGGACTGAGTTCAAATCGAGCACCCGGGATCTTTGGTAGGGAGGGTTTGGCTTGGCGAATTTAGCGTTCGTTTCTCTCATCCATGTATGTGCTTTGCTTTTAAAGTAGCTGCAGTTTAGTAAATCATCTCTCTGCAGACACTAGTGGTTGCTCTCACATTTGTTTGATATATTTAATGTTTGCCTGTTATTCATTTGGCCAGTATCTCCTACAAGTTTTTATGCATGCTTGATTCAGAATCGGGTATCAAATCACAGGTTAATTTTTACATTTCTTTTTTTCCTCTCTCTCTTTCTTTTCCTTTTTCTCTTTCCTTCTCTTTCTCTTTATTTCTGTATTTCTTTTTATTTCTCTCTCCTCTTTCTTGTAACAAAAGGGTAAACCAGGATATTGTTTATGGAAAGTTTGAATTACTAATGACCCATACAAAACAACATTAAGGATCATATCTCTTCCAGTGCCTCTTTTTAAACCGAGGAGCTTAGAAGCCAGTCCCAGTGTTTTATGATCTTAAAATGTTGATATTTTTCCAGGTATTAATTCCAGCTTGATAGGAAACCAAGAGAAACAGAAACATTTTTCATCTTCACGTCAGAAAAATGTGCTCCATCTTCCTCTGTTAAAAGATATCTTTTCAGTACCGTGGAGGGCATGCCACTGCTCTGATACCAACTTCCCTTTCCTAAATTACCTTTCTGCTGTGCCGTGTGTGAGCCTCACCCTGGACAGCTGGAACCACAGGGAGCACAGCTGAAATGAGACAAAGAAAAAAGCTTCCTCCTAGTTTGAGCCCTGCTGTGATGGGGGCCAGAGAGCTAGCTGATTAGAGAAAAAAGAAATGCTGCAGTGTCCCAGGAGAAAGGTCCATCCTCCCTGCAGCTGGATTCAACATGCCAAATCGCAGTCAATGTCTCTGTGCAGGTCATTGTGCACAGCGCTCTAAGTGACAGTCCCTCTCCCAGTTAGTTTCCAGACATAGATAAAAGCAGAAAGAGGCCGGAGGAGGTGGGAAGCGGCTTGGACAAGGCTGTGGAGTTCCTAGGAAATGCCATATCTTGGCTGAGGCATCTGCTGCTCTTTGCACCTCTGCTTTGCCAGATCCATGTCCAAGATGCAAGTGCTCTAGCTCGCTCTCTTGAATGCTCAGCAACCACCACCCTGTGCTACGACCTCAGTAGCCTCATGTCCCCCTAACCCCACATCCCACCCTTCTCTTTCAACCCTGGCAGCGCTCCTCAGTCAACCAGATGTGAAGAACAAAAGGAAAAGCTTGGATCAAGTGTGCAACCCTACGGCACTCCACAGGCAAAGAGCTCGCAGGGCGAGGCCCACGGTCAGAGGAGACAAGCCTCCCACGGCTGAGTACTTTGTTGTCCTAAAGGCAATGCTGCCTGCCTTCATCGCTAAGATAATTAGCTGTTGAAGGTGAAAGAGCAAGGCCACTCCAAGCAGAATTCATTATGCATATGCCTGCGAGCAGTACTTTCTAGAAAAACAACATAAAATGTGAGAGTAAATTGCCCTCACTGATTTTGCTGATTCCACTAAATTTCAGATCTAACAATGTCTCCATATTGCTTCAATTGTCTCTTCTGAGGCACAGCTGTGACTCTCCCCCCTAAAGCGTTGTGGCTGCAGAAAGGGAAATAAAACATAGCCAAGGCGTTCAACACAGCAGCCTTTTAATATACAGCCTGTTCCCTATGTTCATGTATTCTGTATCTCCAACTACTGTCTCCTTGCTGGAAAGACTAATAGAATTGGCTCCTCTTATTCTCAAAGTTGTGGTATAATCTCGTTAAGGAGTTTTTTCTCCTGGGATGAAAGGTGACTTCTGTTTAAGGATCCAAAGTAGCATTTAGTGGAAATGGGTTCATTTCCTGCCTCCTGGATGTTCTGCCACCACCTTCTACATCCACCCCATCTAAATTTGGTCACCTAAATACAGTGATAAACCTTGGTGGATAGCCAAGAGGGGCTGCTAACTGGTGGCCATTGAGACCCTCCTGAAATCACAGTCATGTGAAGGTCCTTATGTTTCCACTGATTGTAGAGAGATCCTGCATTCCTCTTACCTGTAGTACCTCAGACGCTCACTCTGGTTTTGCATCCAGATCCCAAGGCATTTGGGCCCATTTATTTAGAGGGTCTGTTACTGCTCACATCAACTTCTGTTATCTGTGGGATGAACTGAACTGTGCTGGCAATGGAGAGCCCTGTAAAAGCTTGAATGGATGGGTGATTAGCCAGCCAACTTAATCTTCATCCAGACAGTTTTCCAGATAAAACAGCACTGAGCCACGGAGTAGGTCGATGATGCTGGTGTTTTATTTTTCTATTGCAATTGCATGGTACAAAGGCCAGCTGTGAATCAGGGCCCCCTTCTGGTAAGTGCAGGTGGGAAAACACATCTCTTGCCACACATTTCAGAGAAAGCTGGGTCTTCCGAGCTCTAGGATTGCTTGTTCGTGGTCACACTCTGGCTAGCACAACCTCTGCACTTTTCTGTCTGTTATCATATTGCTAGATACAAGATGAGAGCCCTGTTTAACATCCGGCTTTCTGGTTAAAGTAGCTCTCTTCCTCCTGGGTCTGCTTTGCATTTGTACCCAGGGCACTAGTAAAACATTTTCTGCCTCTCATGTGCAGTGGCATAGTAATTTGTTTCCTGGATATCTCCTTGTCATTCAATCTGACAATTCTCCTCCCCTAGGAGGTGCTGGCTTCTCCATCTCCTCTGAGGCAGTGTAGCTGCCAAAAGTCCATCTCAATCCATCTGGACTCAAAACTCCTATCTGGCATTCTCCCCCCCCCATCTGCATGGGTGAGAGAAATGTCAAGCAATGAAACACAAGAACTCCCTTGGTCTGTCAGTTCACGTGAAAGGAGGAGAAAGCCTGAACTGTGTATCTGCCCTTCACACATGTTGGATGCCCTGCAGAATTACCCCTTGTGCAGCAGTAGAAAGTGTTGCCAAACAGGTCACTGTCAATTCGCTGCAGAGCAGCTGACCCAGGCAGCAAAGGAAATAGGAGGAGATAGGGAACAACATGCTTGAGCTGAGAAAAAGGCACGCTCTATGGTGTTTTAACGGGAAGAAAGTTTGAACTCTGAAGTTAGACCAGTGTAATGCACAAGGGAATGGGGAAGAGGTATCTGATGAGAACAGCTACATGCTGTGCTAGCTCTGGGTCGAGTCTGGCTCTCATGTCTGCACTCCTGTCCTGTCTGTTCTCTGATCTGCGTCTGAGCGGCTTATGCTCAGACTCCAGTCCAACTACTTGTTCAAACCAGACAGCATGTCCAACAAGCCTGTGTTAAAGCATAGTTATCAAGGACAGTGGAGACTTAATCACGTTTGAAAAAAGAGCTCCCTGATTTCAAAGCAACCCTATTACTGGAGAAAAAGAGTTATCATTAGTCATGGATATAAGCAGTAGTTCATGAACACAAGCTCACTAGGTAGTAGCTGACTACAAAAACTGGTGTAAACATAGTGCGGCTGTACGTTGGTATGAATTGCTAGCACCTTTTTTATGATAATGGCACTGCTGATCTGTCCAAGCTAGTTTTCATCAATAAGAAATCAAATCTTTGCCAGTGCAGAGGGTGCACAGGATGTACTCTCTTACCCTTTTGGACCATGCCTTGGGCATTGCCATGAGTACTACATGGCTTTTAGTCCTCAAGCCGTGCCCCGGCCCCGAACCCAAAAACTTCTGAGCCTCACTGCATCCTCTTAGGGTGGTGCTCAGTTCCATTTGGATCAGCAGCACCATAACCTCACCCCTGGAGCATCCAGACAGAGTATCTCTCCACACAAAAACAATTGCAACTTTTTGTTCTCTGGCTGGGATTCCTGGACTGCTGCTTTTTGTTCGGGCTTATTTTATTCTCGACATAAATAAAGAAAACAAAACTAGTGCAAGTAATAGCCTGAAACTACTAAAGTTGCATTGTAGGAGACGTGGAACTAGAACAACGAAAACATTCTTATGGAGGGGGGTGTCTGAGTAGAATTGGTTAATCTTGGGTTCAGACTTTCATTCACTCAGCAGGCCTGCCCCACCATATTTACTTAAAATCACAGCAAAGTGTATTAAAACAACGTTAAAGCAGAGACACCAGCCCGCAGAGAGCAAATAGAACCAGGGACGCTCTGAGATGAGACAGCGGTGTGCTTATTTCAGGCTTTCCTCTCCCTATCAGATTGTGCACCCTTTTTGGTCAGCACCAGCGATGCTGGGATGCCGCAGAGGGAGCGTAGTGTTTCTGGTCAGGGCCGTTGCCCACTCTGGCACTTTGTTTTGTATTTCCATTTTGTCCTGTGCAAGGGACAGAGAGTGTGTCCCCACTGCATGGATGTTAATGGTAGCACAGAGTACACAGCAGTGATCAACCCTCTCCTCCCTTTTCCCCTCTATGTCGTCGTGCTGTAAGGACAAGCCTTAACTGAGAGAGCATTAATCCTCAAGGAGAGGCATTGCCACGGGCGTATTCGTGACCCTTACATGGGTCTGTGCTCTGCCCCGGGGCCTGATTCCTCGAGGAGAGCCTGAGTTGAAGCCAGAGGTTCTTCCTGCTGACAGAAGGCCAGGGCCGAGCCATGTAGAGAGGGTTCAGCTGCCACTGCGCTCAGAGCAGCCCTGAGGTGATGCTCTCATCTTGAACTTGATGCAGTTCAAGGCACTGCGAAATCTTTGCTTTCCTTAAATGACCTTTGCTTGCACAAGACAGCCTGCATTCAGCTGTGGGTTGCTCTGCATACTTCATCGCTTCAGCAAGGAATCCACTTTCCTCTGCTGAACGGCTAAGGCTCAGACAGATGTTTCTTCGTATCCACAGAGCATGATGATATAATTGGCAGAGCTCTTGGAGAGGAGCTGTCTGTATCTCTTAATGTGTCAGCCCCTTCCACGCCAGCTCCTCTCATCCCTGTCAAATCCTTCTCCAGCGCCCTTCTGCCTTTCTACCAGCATGTCCCTTACTTTACTTTGGGTCACTCTTCTGCAGAGCATTTGTCCGTAGGCTGGGTACAGCAGGGAGAAGATAAAGAGCGGTGCAGAGGATTCAAAGTGGCTGATGTTGTTACCCCAACAGATTTACTCCAGCCTGCATGGGCTCAGTGCTCCTTTTGGCATTTTTTCACCAGGAAAAACATTTACTTTGGGAGAGGAAAGAGGAAAACAGAAAATAAGTTCACACTTACAAATCCAAAAACAAAGTATGGACTCAGAAATCCTCTAGTGCCTTTTTGGATGATTTCATATCTAAAAGAATGAATCCATAATACAATAATGCTGATTATGACATTTGAGTATTTACAGCGGGATCTTTCGCAGGTGAAACTTAGGAGGAAAAAAAAGGAACAGCTCGGAGGGCAAAGGTTTTGTTTAAAAATGTACAATAAACTGTAGCTTAGCACCGAAGAGCAAGAAAAGCAGTTTACTGGCTTCTCAAGAGCACTAGAGTATCAAGACATCCTAATGAAGAATGGCTGTATTTCAGGAAAAATTCTGAGCAAGAAACTGTCTTAGTTAAAGAAATCTTCCCTTTTGCCTGGTTGGTAAATGATTAGAAATAGGACACAAAAGCCAGGTATTTGAAGGAGAGAGAGGCTCCAAAGGTGCAAAGTCCAGATTTCATGCTGTTGGAAGTTTAAGACTGAGGGAAGAGGCATCTGTAGAGGCAGGGACCACGGGTCGTGCACTGACTCAGGCGCCAGCTCTGAAGAATAGGAACGGCTCTTGCCAGCTCTTGCAGCTTCAGTATGACTTGAAGTACTTGATGCTCTGTTTAAAGAAGCTGGAGTCAGAAAACAGTATGAGAGGATTTCATCCTCCTTCACTACAAAAGCTGTCATTAGGGCTTAACCTCTTGGCTGCTCGATACAGGAATTGCTCTTATCCGTCTCTGAGAAAGAGACGGAACAAAGTGGTGTGCCCAGGAATACTTAAACTGACATCAGATTTGCGCACAGCCAGGAAGGTATCTCAGCTGTGATGCCATTGCCTCGATCAGTAACTGTGCTTTTCCACTTTGTTCTCTTTTGTTTTAGGGCCGTTGCATCAATTTCACCAGAGTGAAGAACACAGAGGCCCCACCCAAATACCCGCTCAACAACGCATACCCTCCGTCATCTCCACCTCCAGCACCCATCTACAACCCCCCGCCCCCGGCTCCGATCTATCNCCCCACCTCGCCCAACAGTCTAGGGGGTCGGCCTTGCTCCCGTCTCTTCCAGAAGCGTTTGAGAGGCTTTTTCAGCAGTACTGTATCACATCCATCTTCCTGGGGGGTGGGGGGGCTAGAGGAAGCCGGACCGTTTTTGAAATGGGTGACAACAGAACGAACGACTTTGTAGTCATCTTTCTCCTTTAGTTTTCTTTTATTTTTAAAATCCCTTGTGCATCAGTGCCACCAAACTATCGAAGCAAGAAAAGCCAAGAGACTGCAAGAACAAGGCAAAATAACTTGAGTTCCATTTCAGCAAGGCTCTCCCCCCTCTTTGTCCCCGACACTTCCCTGTGCCTTACCATGGTGATTCCAGGATACACTGAAAAAAAGGAATGAATAACTAGAGTAAGCTCTCCGGAAAGGCAATTCTCCCTAGGGAAGGACTGCAAAAGACTCTTCCAAGCGCAGACATCCCAGCTAGCTACCTGGAGACAGCTGCACAAACTTCATGGTACAAGACTCAAGGTATGACAGAAAGCTGATCACATCTCACTCACGTGCCAGCTGCCAAGAAAATAATGACAACAGCAGGTCTGCAAGTACAGAAACCCTTGTAAATCTGAAAAGAATTGATGACAGGCAGCTGTTCCCATGGACCATGAATTGGAGAAGGGAAGGTATTGTCATCTCGGAGGGTGCAGAAAGGAGAAGGGGTAGGTCTCCGGTGTCTGGATTTGCGTATGTTGGTATGTGGAAGTGCAGGTGAATGAAAATGGAGTGCCACTAGGAAAATGAATTACGTGGAAAAATAAACCAGTCAGTATGTCACAAGGCTTTGACCCCATCCCCTGAGGACAAGGAATAATTGACGACAGGTCAGCCTTCAGCGCTCCCAGTGGGACAGAGGAGTTCATAAAAATTGAGCAAAGGAATCTGGGAAAGGTATGGTTGACAGAAGAGTCTTTGCATTCAGTTTAGACTAATTATGTCTATCAAGTTAATAGCTCTGCAGTTCAGCAGTATAATTTAATGCTGGTTTCCATTTTAAAAAGAAAGTTTCTGAATATAAACAAGAGGTTAGGTGTATCGATTTCTCTAAATCCAGTCTGCTTGGGCTCCTTGTTATTGTCAGTTTGAAATGGTTACCACTGATGCGTTTCTGTTTTTTCTGTAAATTGCATTCTTTCGCCCTAAAAATGTTTCCACGTGGATTTTTATTTTTTGTTTTCCTTTCCTGAATAAGTAGCAGATGCCTTCCAAACTCATAGGGAAGAAGAGCCAGTGTGCTTACTCACTCTTGTCAACTTTCAACAACACCACTTCTATTAGCAGTTGTTGACTAAGGCAAAAATCAACACACCGGACATGCAAGATGGGAATCAGTCTTCCAAGAAATGCACTGGCTGCATTTCTCCATGCTTTCTCCTCGCCTTCATGGGACCCCGACCATATTCCACAATATTACGTACGCACATGTTTTATCCTATAGCAAACTTTCTGAGCACCTGCCTTTGCAACACAGTGCTAGAAATAGGTGAGATCACTCTGCACTTCAGTCAAACCTCTGGCTCTCTAATTTACTGTCAGGATCAGTTCTCACGAAATGACTCTCTCTCCAGAAATTGCGAAGTCATAAGAGGTAAACCGTCTTTGTAGCTGCAGTTCTATGAATATCTAAGGGTTCTCATAATCATATAATTTTTTACCGGATAAAGAAATGCTTTGCCAAGTACTTACTTCAGTGCTGTTGGAAATACTAATTCTAGCTTTTCTAGCAAAAAGAAAAAAGGAAAAAGAAAAAAAATGCTCAAGGAGGAAAAGGAACAGACAAAAAAGACTCAGTGGCGACTTGACCTGGGACCCTTTTGGTAAGGGCATTTGTGAATGAACCCTTACCATGAGGCTCAGAGTCGGTCTAACTGTCATTCACCAGCCTTACCCACCGCTGGGTCAGTATGTCATCTGTTAGATGAGATAAATACATCAGTCACGACGGATCTAAAGACTCAATCTACAGCTGAGGCTGGCTGTTCTGCAAAAAGGCCGATTAATTCACCCACAACACTGTTTTGTCTGCAGGCAGCACAGAGCAGTCCCCAATTAGGAGCAAAACGAACAGTTTTGCTACTCGCTATGTCAGATTGTATCAGCTACAGGCCATCGTTAGTTCAACAACACGACTTTGTGATTGTCAGGTGGGAGTGGGAAGCTTTTAACACCCTGACACAAGTTTGGTTGGACTTCCTCTTGTGATGGATGGGATCTAGTTAAATAGCTGTTTGATTTGGTTTCATGATGAAAGGTGTAAAAATGGGGGATAGTGTAATACAGGATCAATAGATATTTCTCTTAACAGATCCTCAGTATTTCCAAAAAGTTTGGAAAGGAAATTGATTTTCAACAATACGCATTGAGAATCTTATTTTTTTGTGTCAGTTAACCAATAAATCTAAACCTACTGCTGGGGAAAAAAACAAAAGCAGTGTATACTCCATGATTAAAGCTAACTTCTTGCAGATGTATATAGAAATTTTCATTCTCCCCAAACTAAGGGGGGAAAAAAAAAACCCTACAGTATTAAAGAAGCAAAATAAGACCTAGATCAGGCTAGAAAAGTCATAACTTTAAAATACCCCCTGTGTAGTCATCCAGTTTATGAATAAAAAACAAACTCCAAATTTTTTGTTGTACATATTGTTCCTGCATGCTTACCATATGTTAGATGGAAGCATTTCCTATCCATTGTGGATAAAAGAACATTTTTCAAGTTGTAGTAAATTATTATAAAGCCAATGACATTTCATGGCATGTTATCGTATCAAGCTGTGCTTGTTGTATTTTTTTCTTTATGGTTGTATTGCTTTTTTATAAATGTACAAATATTTCCTGTAGTGACGAACACCTATTTTACATAGCATTAATTGAAGCACTAGAGCTCCAGGCTATACGCTCCCTGATCCTTTGGCAAAGAGTTCTGCACATCGAGCCAGGGTGGGATATGGCCAGAAATGGGTGCGGGGTAACTGGATGCCGAAGCAGAGCACCCATGCTGCTGCCAGTGAATCGGTTTTGGTGGACCCTTGCTAACGTTCTCAGAAAAATTAGAGCATGTTTGGTAGTGGACTTTGTACCTGGTATTTTATTTAGGATCAACCTAAATGTGGCTGCTAAAATGGCTTCCCAAAAGTACCGCATGTGCTTTTAAAAAGCATACTCCTTTTATGCCCAGTCCCTAAAAATTAACTTAGGAACTTAACATAAGGCACTCAAGAGTGAAAATTTGCTCCTGAATTTAAATCAGCTTCCACTGACAATTAATGCTATGTAAATGAGGTTGAATTAGCTGGTGTACCATATACTGATATATGGTACCCTATGTATTCTCTGTCTATAAAACTTTCCTAGAAACACATTACACGGGCTATCAGTCCACACTAGCCAATTTTTAAGTAAACGTTCATTGTAGATCAAAAGGAGTTGAGTGGCACTACATCTGCTCTGCGATTTCAACAGACTTCAGCAGGTCTCACTGTTTACTGGTTGCACATGCTCCTATATAGGCTGGTCTAAACAGCACTAAACAGATGTCTGATGGCATTAAATGAACAGTTTCGTTTGCTCTAAACAGGTCACTTTGATTACTCCCGTTGTTTTTCATTCATGCAGAACTTTCTGTCAGTGTGTCTTGCAGCCTCAAAGGACTAAGCAGCTGCATTTGACAAAGGTTCAGATTTTTTTTTTTTTTAATTGCTAGAATGTTACAAATCGTTGCTGGCTGTAGTTTGGAGCATTCACCCACATGAACTTTGCAGTCATCCGAATTCTCTCTCTACTCCTTGGTGTGTGAAGGCATCTTCTGTCACTGTTTATTTTGTGGAAGGGGGGGAATGTCTGGCTTCTGAGAGCTCTGGCAAGATTTGAGGGTAACCAGTCGGTAACATTGCCTTATATGTGGTGCTGATGCAGCAAAGGAAAAGAAACAAGCCGCCTGTTTTGATGTTGAATTACATTTTGTCAGTTCAGCCAGTGCTGTGCAATGATGTTTTACTCCCTCTGTTTGTTGCATGTGTCGTTTGTTAAATTCAGTCATTACTCTTGCTGACCTTGATGTTATTATTAAAGAACTACACAAATTTGTGTTGGGCTCCTTAAGATTCATTGACTAGGCAAAGCAAATGAAGCAGGAGGCAGGAGAATCCTGGGCAACAAGTTTTCTCATAAAGCTGGCTTTCCGTCATCCTGGAGAATTTAAACTTGGTGATTTTCTTCCCAACAGCCCAGAGCACTTCTGCCTGACACAAAAGCTATTTTCATTTGAATGTGACGCAGCCTAAACTGTCTGCTCCTCCGCTGATACGCAGAGCCTCGCCTTCCAAACGCAGGATAACTGCTCATTTTGCACAGCTAACTCAGCAACCTTTAACAAAGCATAACAGCTACTAGAAATAACTAAGCATGTGTCTTCTCACATTTGCTGATAGTCCTTCTTTCTTCCTCTCTGCTTACCTATCACTAACTCATCTGGATTTTGATACGGTTGGAATATTTTATTCCACAAAGACTATTAACAGAGCATGAAGAAGTTCAGCCTCAACACCCTCCCCTCTTTCAGCAAAGGATGCAAGCCCAGGCTTTTAGCTTCCTCTGAAAATGTGAGCAAGCAGTTTCCTCAAACCTTGCAAGTCTAGGCTCAGTCTGGATTTTTCTTGCTTTGTTTTATTCAAACCAAACTTGTTTCTAGTAAATGCAAAGAGGGAAGCCACTGTACTCAACAGGTCCTGCTCTCTCACTCTGAAAAAAAGGTGCTTTTTAAATGGAGACTATCAAAGAAAATCAGTTGCTCTTCTCAGAAGAGGACAGGTTAAAAAAAGAAATGCAAGGAAAGTTAAACCTCAGCATAGCCCAACCTCAGAAGAGATGATGCAAACCCACCAAGCCTTGATGGTAGCTCTGGGTCCTTCAGGGCATGCTTTTACACAGAAGTGGCCGCACAGCTGGACTTTGCATGAAGTCCCATCACTACATTGAGGAGAAAAACACTGTAGCGAGACCCAGGCAAGCTTGTTTGCCCTTCAGTCAGCTGCCAGCCCTGCAGCCTCAGGAAACTCTCTGCTCCCTGAGCCTGTTCCCTGCTCAGGGAACTGCATTGTGCTGCCATCATGGCAGACTTCATCACCATACATGCAACAGGACAAAATTTCCCCAGACAGAACAGGTTTTGGAGCAAAGTTGCTCCAAAGCAAGGACAGGTGGACAGGAGGCTGCTAAGTAGCCCTGAGCATGTGGCCACCCCCCCATCTTGGGCTTGGTCCTAATTAGCCACCTGGCTCCCTCAACAAGCCCCACCTGAGAGCAGGTCTGGGCTCCAGAGCAGGGGCTGCTAAGGGAGGGAGTGGGTGGCTTTGTGGCTGCACGAGGTGATTTTGGAGTGGTTGGTGACAGAGTGCCTTGGGAACCAGCTTGTCTACAGAGTGGGGAAGTAAAGGAGACCAGGACGGTGCCTACAGCAGCTGGAAGAAGCCAAAATGGTGAGTCCTGGCTGGGCCATTTCCAGCAAATTCTTTTATTTTTGTGTTAAGGCTGTAAGGGAGAGAGGCTGCTTTCTCCTGGGCTTTGCACCTCTGGTTAGAGGCTGTGGCAGGGTAGACAGTAGTCAGCGGTACCTGCCTTAGCACGCAGGTACACGAGTGGGGTGCGGAGAGCAGGTTGTGTTTGTGCGGGGGGTCTGCTCACAGGGCTCTCCTTGCAGATGAACCTTGCTTGTTCCTCTAAAGGCTCGTCTGGCTTTGGGCAGCTGAGGAGTTCCTTGCTTGGCAGGGAAAGAAATTACTTTTTTTTCTAATTTGGGCAAAGAAAGCCCCTTCTGAGTCATAGATAAGGCTTTTGTATGGGGACTGATGGAAACAGCAGCGAGACTCAGAGCATAGTAGGATCCTCTTTTTGTTTTTAGTGTTGCTGGAGAGTGTAATGCACTTTTTTGAAGAAACAGCTACAAAATAACTGATAAAAATAACACCAGCCACAGAATAAATTTTGTCAGACCCAGACAGCAGCTGAAAGTCTGTAGAACATTGCCAGAACAAACTTCTTAAATTATTTATATATCTTTTAATATTTAAATGCTTTCAAAGGTCCTTCTTGCTAGCAGGGGAAGGTAAAATACCTTTGAAAGGTCCAGAGCGCCAGGGAAGGTGTTTTCTCGTGCCACTGGGTCGGTGTAGGTGTTGCAGAAAGTAACGTGTCCCTGATAGTGCAGGACTGTCCCCTCCACCAAGGGGATTTCCCAGCTCATGCTGGATGTGGCCTGGAGCTGTAACCTGCAGTGTGCTGCCTTCTGCAGCGATGTCGTACGATCTCATGAGCTAACCGTGCTGCAGCCTGAACAGGAATTGTTCTGGTTCTTCACAGGCATTAAATCGTG
This sequence comes from Balaeniceps rex, assembly GCA_013401315.1. NCBI lineage: Eukaryota > Metazoa > Chordata > Aves > Pelecaniformes > Balaenicipitidae > Balaeniceps > Balaeniceps rex. The sequence goes on from VYZW01026151.1 coordinate 84,570, forward strand.
GGGCCTCCTCCAGAGCTGGAGGAATTAATAGGGATGGAGAAACTATAGCATGCAAAAATACCACAGAGAGTGGAAAACTGAACTTAGCAGATGAGGTAACTTTTACTTGCAAGAAAGCTGGGGATTTCTATATTGAACTTTCCATTCCCATTTAAAATCCTTCCTGGCATGTCCTTGAGGCCCGCTGCTGCGTGCCTCTGGGTGTGTATGTCTTTAGCTGCTTCCAGAAGATGCTTAGTGCTTATTTCTTCTCATATGTGATCTGGTGGTCTCTCTGTGTATCCAGGGCTCTCAGTAGATGGCTGGGAACGGGGGTGTCAGGATCCTTTTTCTAAGTATTTCTTACTCCATGGAAACTCTCTGGGAAAGTAAAAGCCAGGCAGAAATAGAGTATGTCTGCATTCCTTAAATCTGTTTTTAGTGATGGGTGACATGTGAAACGTGAGCATCTTTGGCATTAGAAAGATTTGTCTGCCTGTCAGCATTGCCATGTAATATCCTATTTTGCTATTGCTATGACCTGTATAGGCAAAACCTTGAACTGTTTTTAAGAATAGCTGGGAAAAATCCTGTGGGAAAGTGAGGGTTTTTTTGACTCATCTTGGCTCTGCAGTGCCTGTGCTCAGATTAAATTAAAATTTCTGTACATCTCAAAAGCTCCAGGCTGGACTGAAGCGGTACGGCTGAGGAGAATGCTGGTTTTGTTTCCCAGGTCTTATTTAAGGTAGGGTTCACAAGTGCCCTGATGGGCTGTGATATTATAATTTTCAAATGAAAATCAGAAATCAGTGTTCCTTTTCTTCCACTCAGTTGCTTGCATCCTGGTTTGGCCCCGATGTTCAAATGTTTGCCTGTGCTTTTGGCATGGGGTGGGGATCGGAGCCGTGGGGCAGAGCTGGGGAGTCACCGGGAGCAAGGTCAGGGATCGAGCTAAGCGTCGGCAGAGGGGTATTTCTTGGGGACAGCGGCTGCTGGTTTGGGAAGAGCCCCTGCTGCTAACGGAGCCTGATTCCAGGTTTGCTTCTGCTCCTGGGAAACCATAGCAAATCCTGCCTGCACTCAGAGAGGCTGCTGGGAGTGTTTCACAGGGCGTGTTTAATAGAGAGATCGTGTTTCTGGATGGTTCCTTCACCATTCATGGATGAGCAAAGTGCCTCACCCTCCCTATTCAGAATGGCATAGCAGGCTCTCTGGTAACTACAGCAACGGCAGATGTGGAAAAAATACTAGGAATGGATCGAAGGTATTTTTAGCTGTCTCTAATGCAGTGCAGCAGCAGGGAGCCAAGGGAATCAGCATGGGATATGTGGGCAGCATTTCCATTGACTGCCAGAAAAGAGTCCACAGGGCAGAACTTGGGAATTTCTGTTTCGATGCCATACAGTGTGAATTTGATAGCAGTTACTTTTTTGGGGGGTAAGGTCTGTGTGTGTGTGCGAGATATACACTGTTGGCTTAAAGTAATAGCGATTACAGATCCCTACTTCACAGGCTGTCATGGAAACTGGAGAGATTTGCAGTTGCTAAAAGTGTATTGAAATAACTGTAGTAGCATCAGACTGCTTTTTTTGTTTGTTTGTTTTTTTTAACAGTCCAGCTCAGAAGGTCAAATTCTGAAGTCATTCTCACTTGTCTGCCTCTGACTCTGTTCCTGTCTGGATAAGGATGTGGATGGCTTGGTCCAGACTGCTCCCCCAGCCTGCCTGAGATAATCTGGTGAAAATAATTGGCTCAGAGTGGTTTGCAAAATAAAATAAGTGGGGTTTTTTTTGTTAGAGAAGGATGTAGAGGTAAATAACTCATCAAGGATGAAAGAGGTATTTGTTGGCAGAGCTATTACTTGCATCCTAGGTGCTTAGACTCCTATGACAATAGCCTGGCCTCAAGACATGACAGCAAACCATTGTTTTCTTCTTTTCAGTTGTTGGAGATCTTATAAGCTGCTTTTTTAGGAGACTGAGTCATTTGCATTGACCGAAGTAATGCAGTGAGTTAGAAAAGCGGTTTTAATTCTTGACCGTGACACTGGGTGAACTGAGAGTACACATGGCACTGTCAGTCTTCAGAGGCAACAAAACCAGAAAAAGTCCTCGGTAATTTTGTTCCTGGTCCCTCTGGCTTTGCAGAACAATAGGGCTTCCCTGGCTGAGGTCAGTGACATTATGAAATCAGGTTCCCGTGCAGTTTCCTTCTCTCCGTGCAAGCCAGCCTGGAGGTGCGTCCACAGCAAGAGAAACCATTTATACCCAATGCCTGGTGATGCCACCCATTTCCCAGACAGCAGCAATCTGTGTGACCCCGAGGGGCAGCCCTGCATGGATAGGAGCATCCCCTGGGTTGGGGAAAAGCCAGATTTGGAGGATATAAGGAGGAAGCTCCTGGAGCAGAGTTCTTGGTGGCACTTGTTGCTTCAGAAATAAAATTGGAGCTCAGGTGACTGGAATAACAGGTTACAATGAAAGCTTTCTTTTTTTAATAGTTAAAACCTGGCCATTTGCTGCCTCACAAGCTGTTTCCAGCTGGCACACACATTCCTTTGGCATTTATGGTTAATGACTCGAAGCAGGTGTTGCACGTGTACACTGACGATGTTGTCCCAAAGATGGGTTCTTACCTGGTGTGCAAGAACCAATTCACACACTGAGTCGAGATATTTGTTTTATTCCGTTTCTGTGCAGAGTGTGGTAATTCCACAAAGCTAGCACACCCCGTTATCCTTGCTTCACGTATTTATACCATTAAACAAAGTCGCTATGCCTACTGTTAGTACCTACTTGTTAGTTGTCGGTTATTTCTACTTTCACTTCAATTTAAAGACGGAGCTCCCTTTAAAATGGCTACACATGCTCAGTGGGTAGGGGTCTCCCTTTGGAGGTGGGTAACTCTTCCAACAGAGGTGTGGTTTTCATATTATAATTAGCTGGTTCACTTAGGAGAGACTAATTATTGGATCTTGGGTTGTTCAGCCTGGAGAAGAGAAGGCTGCGGGGAGACCTTAGTGCGGCCTTTCAGTGCTTCAAGGGGGCCTCTAGGAAAGGTGGGGACAGGCTTTTTAGCAAGGCCTGTGGTGACAGGACAAGGGGTGATGGGGTTCAACTAAAGGAGGGGAGATTTAGGCTGGATAGAAGGAAAAAAATTTTTTACAATGAGGGTGGTGAAGCACTGGAACAGGTTGCCCAGGGAGGTAGTGGACGCCCCATCCCTGGAAACATTCCAGGTGAGGTTGGACGGGTCTCTGAGCACCCTGATCTGGTTAAAGATGTCCCTGCTCCCTGCAGGGGGGTTGGACTGGATGGCCTCTGAAGGTCCCTTCTCACCCAAAGCATTCTATGATTCTATGATCTTGCTGACTAGTAAAAGGAGTAAAGGGGAGTTTTGACACTCAAGGATATATGTTCATTGGTTTAGAGATCTCTTGGCCTTCTGCTCCTCATTATAGATATCCTGGTGCCTATTATCTTTAGTACATTCCTTCAACAATCGGTCATCAAAGAGGTTTGTGCTTCTGACCCTGGGTCTGGTGCTGGCTTTGTGCAAGAGCCTGGGCATCCCTCATGGTGCCTGTGTCCTTTCGCCTTTCAGCAGGACCTGGGGCCAGGATCTTGACTCCTGCTGACCCCTATAGCTCGATCTTGGTTCTGTTGCTGTTCTGTTAGGGCTGGCATGACTGCATAGGTTTTGGGGCTTTTTGAAAAAGAAACCCAGGATTAGTTCCTGTTAACAGATTGCTGGTTCTTTAAATATCCAAACATTCTCTATAGCAGGCAGGGGAAAGTTTAGGTAATGCTGCAAATATGGAGGTAATTCTATCTACTTATCTGAGGCCAAATTGGCAAGGTTTTAAAGAGTGCCCATTATAAATGGAAGACATCAGAGATAGTGACTAAGCAAGCCCTGTTCTGGCTGCTAATCGTGACTGGATGCTATCAGTACCCCATCCCGTCTTGTTTCCATGCAAAGGCCAAGCAGACAAAGGAGTTCCCTGTGTGGGGCTGTTCTGTCTGACATGTGGGAACAAATGAAAGGCAAATGTTAAAGGGGAACGAGGGCTTGGGTTTTCTTCCCAAAGCCAAAAGCTTTTCAGACATTCCTGAGAAGCATCTCGGAAATGGGAGGACCAGCATCAGTAACTGTATCCTATGATCTGAAGGTCCTCTGCAAACCATGAAACCTCCCCAAACTTCTTATTAGTCTGGGACACAGTGTGAAGTGATGGTACAAATACATCTTGATGCATGTGTGTTTAACGGCTCTAACTGAGTCTCATTTCACTGTGCACCATTGCAGGCCGCGGGCGTGCTGTTTCCTGTTGCAGTGCGAGTAGCAGAGGCCACAGCAGCACTTGGAGCTTTGCAGAGGTGCTGTTTGTCCTCCAGGTAGCATTGATGTATATTTGGGAGGTTAGTTCCGTAGAACTTGGGCCAAGACAAGCGCTCCAGGATTTAGGCCTTGATCTATAGGATGCCTTAGAAGGGAATCTGGCTCCCCTTGCCAAACAACTTTTGATTTTTCTCTTGGCAAGAGCTTCCCTTTGTCTCCAGATACATTGATCTCATGCCTGTTCCAGCTGTGACTCCATAGCCATGCTTAGAGCCTTCCAAGCCTGGCCTTCAATAACAAACTTCCTCATAAAACAGAAGGGCCTCGTGTCATATATACCAGACAGCTGAGAGAAGCATGCGCGTGAATGCCAGAGAAATGCCACGTTCGCTTTGTGCCGTCCATCTTTTACAAAGGAGCTGCTGTGAGCAGGTTGTAAGCAGCAACAGAGCAGTTTTGTGCCTAGTGTTTCTCTCCTGTTCTCGCAGCAATGGGTGGCTGTCGACCTCCGGAGTGAGAGGGTTTTCTCCGTGCTGTTTAGACAGCCAAAAAGCACCAGGGAAATACAGAGGGGCTCCACCCAGCCTGCGCTGTGCCCTGTCCCTGGCTCACCCCGCTGGGAGGTGTATTTGCAGATCCCTCCTATCCGTTGCGGTGCAGCAGAATACAGCATCATCACACGTATGTTCCTGTAGCCTATGGTCTTAGGGCTAAGTACCCCTCGGTGGCTGGGTGGCATAAATCAGAGGGGTCCTGCGTCATCATCTGTGCCTTTTTCTAGCACAGATTTTCCTGGTTTCTCAATTTGTGCATCCCTGTCTTTAGAATGGGCACAGTTACAAGACTCCAGGCTGTGGAGGTGGTTTGTCCCGTGCTGACACAGGTGTCTGCTTTGCTGTGAGCTGAAGAAAAGGGACTTGTGTCTGGAGAAGTCTGCCGGTGCTGTAAGTGCTGGGGCATCCTGCCCCTCACTGGTCTGCAGGGATTTTTGCCTGAATAAGGACTGTAGGATTTGGCCTTTGCTTTATACCTCTTCAAAATGATTTCTTACTGAAACAATTTGGCTGAAACAGACACGAGCTGAAGCCAAGTGCTGGACCACCCAGGGCACTGGTCTAATCCACTGTGGCACATTTTTACATTCCCACAACATAAAATTAAATAAATAAGAAACAGACCAGAATGTGAGAAACAAAAAAGAAGGCACAAACTGCTGGAAACCCGCCAGAGAATCCATTGATTCAGTAGGATAAATGCAGATCTTGATCAGAACAGTAGGTAGGGAGCCCTCTCGCTTATGGGATCTTTTAATACTTTGGTGTTAGCAGGCGAAGGTCATGAGAACATCATAATCTAGATTTAGAGAAAGAACCGTACCGTTGCAAACACTGATACCTCGGAGCACGAGCAGCAGAACAGCTCTGAAACCAGGAGGGAAAACCAGTTTAAACAAATCGCTGCGTAGGATTGCCAAGGAGGAAGCAAAACTTCCCCTGGCTCCAAAGGTTGGTGGTGAGCTGGGGCCGTGCTCCCGGAGCAGAGCACGTGTGGGAGATGGGGCAGTGATTCTGGGGGGGACGAGGGCACGGCACGGAGCTGCAAAACCCGCTGGCGGCGACCACTGATATTTTGCAGGGTAGAGCTGTCCGCACAGAGGATTTTTTCTTGGAGATCTTTTTTTCTTGTCTGTGTACACCGCAGTATTTAGTGGGGAGGGGAATACTGATGAAAAGCCGAAGGGAAATGTTTTCATTTCCCTAAAAAGTAATTCGGATTTGGGCTTTAACAAGCAAGCTTTATTTGTTTAAAAACAACAACAGCAACAAATTATTTATCTGAAAAAGAGTATTTACTGAAAACTGTGGTTTGGCCAAAAATGAAAAACAAACCTTTTTTTTCTTTTTTCTTCTTTTTAATAGAGGCCTTTTTAAGGTTGAAAGCATTTTTTAAACTGACAAATGTTACTGTAGGCTCTAATGCACATGTCTAAAACGTGTCAGACTTGGCAGAGCCAAGTAATTTTTATACAGCCTTATGGATCCCTTTTCTAGAAGACTCATCTGATGGGTCCTCATGGCTGGAGGCTGTGGGATAGTGGCTCCCCCCGCCAGTTAGGCCAGTGACAACTGGGGACAACTGTGTGTCATGCAATGGTGTGCTCCTCCTGCAATGGAAACGGGAACTTCGCTGCCACCAGGAATGGTCCTGGTCCTTGGTTCATCCCTGCCTGCAAATAAAATCAGTTCAGGAACTAAGTAAGTTTAGTGCAATCCTCTTTTAAATAATTCTGAACTAAACCAAACACAGAATTGGTTTTAAGTTCATTTGGATTGTTTTAATCGCAGGTGGTGTGTTCGTGTGCAGCACACCTGGCCTGCAAGGGAAAGGCTATAGTGAATTATGTGAGGATGTTCCTTTTCTTGTGCTCCCCGCCTTGTTCGGAGGAACGTGCGTATGCCCGCAGAAATGCGATGTGGATTCAAGTAATGCCAACTCCTTCTGGGCTTGCAGCTCAGCTGAGTTTGCACAGACCTTGGTGAGAGAGGGATTTCACTGCCATCAGGAGAGGGGTCTGTGGCAATGGGGGACGGGTGCCCCTGTGGCAATAAAGTCCTGCCCCAGACTGCTGGAGGAGGAGGACAGAAACTGCACCAGAGAGCAGTAAACAGGTCACGTCTTTCACACTTGATACGCCACTCCCGTTTAATCCTCTTCCCTCCTCTTCCCATGTATTTCCTGTCCAAAAATTCCTGACTTCTTTTTTCGTCCCTTTCTGCCGTTGTTGGAATATGATTTAATCACAGCTAACTCCACTGAGGAGACAGGCAGGACTCATTTGCAATGGTGATGTGTGTCTGCAGCCAGCTCAGTGATAAATCACTTCACTGGAAGCTCAGGATGTTGGTTTGGGGTTTGTTTTTTTTCTTTTTTTCTTCCTCCACCTCCCTTTCTGTAGAAGAAAAGATGTGAAAGAGATGAGCTGCACTGAAAGCCATTTCCACACTCACCCCCTTCCTCGGAAGGGTTTGCAGCTGGGGGTGGGATACTCTGTGTGCTGGCAAGTTCAAAATGCTGCAGTTTGCTAATGCATAAATACTGCAGGATTTCGCAGTTGCTTCCCATGCTCCAGGGAAGACAGGAACATATTCAGGCTGTTGGAGGAGTTTAGAGGATCTTTAGGCCATGAAAGAGGGGGGATGTTGTGTCAAGTAGCAATTTCTTGTACAGCTGCACAGGCTTGCAGCAGGAGCGGATCCGCTGGTTGTGCTGTTCAGCGGCTGACAAACTGGGGCAGGAGGAATTCAACCAGCCTTCGGACACGCTTCTGCACTGCTGGGGCTTCAGTTCTGTGGGGAGGCATCAAGGTTTTTCCAGCTTTGCTTTGTCAGTCTCATTTAGGCTGGTACAGTCTGGAAACATTTTTGCTCTATATTAGTTTTTTTAAATGCATTTCAGTCAGAGGAACAGATTTCTACTAGATCCGGCCCACGGTGTCTTGAGCCAACGGAGACTGATGCAAGTACGCAGAGTGCAGTCAGCTTGTTTATTTAGGCCTGTGTGCGAGGCTTTTGAAAAGGGTGCGAGGAGGAGAGGACAAATTTACTCTCACATACACACAACTGTCCTTTATTATCCTAAAACGTGGTTCTGGCAAACAGCAGCCACGCTCTTGTTCAGATGGCAGGAAAAGCAAGGATATTCCAGGGCTGACGTGGAACAGTGCCCAAGCAGGAGTTTACTGTCCTGGTTTAGGAGTAAGTGTTTGATTTGAGGGTGGGATTAGGCGGCATGGTGACCCCGGGCTTAGAGGAACAAGATCTCTTCCAGTCCTGCATCCCCCCTGCACAGCCTGATCCAAAGCTTGCTGGAACTGGAAAGATTTCTCCCTTACTGCAGTGTCTTACCTCAGACCCTAAGCATCTGTGCTGCCGCTGGCTGCCTGTACAAATTAGTGTTATGAGTCAGGCAGAAAACTCATCCATTGTCTTCAGCAGATTTACCTCTGCAATGCTGCTGTAATTAATATTTCCTCCTGTTTGCAATAGGCTGCCCTCTGCTAAAGAATGAGCTTTGTCTGCACGTCTTTCATCATGTGCCCTTGATCTGGAGGCACAACTGCCTGTGCAGCTTCCTAGCCAGGGTTAGCTTAAACATTACAAGCAGTATTTTGGGATGTTCATTTGCTGTATTTTAGATATCCCCCCCCCCCCCCCCCGGTGTTGCTAGACTTTACGCAGCTGAGCGTGCTGGGGGAGCGGCAGGCGGGCTGTGTGCTCTGTGCTTTGGTGCCCTGAGGAAAACGGGGACCCTGGTAAACGTGCTGTCAACAGATTGCAGGCTCTCTGGGAGTGGTGGCAGGTCCTGTGTAGGTCTGTGGACATCCTTGGGCACAACCGTGCCACCCTCCTGTCTCTCATGGCATTATCGCAGGTCTGTTAAAGCTTTGGTGCCTAGAGGTGTGTGACTGAGCATCTTGCGTTGCCTTTAAAAACAGAAAAGCTTGATCTTTCACTCCAAAAAGCTGCAAGCAGAGGGAGGCAAATGAAGGCTCCCAAACTTACTGCCTTTGAAATCTTGCAGTTGTATAACCCAACGCCTCCTTCACTTCCTCACTGAGATCTGTGTTATCGATGCACAAAGCACTTTGCAAAAGAGTTCTCAGTCCCGAACAGCACCCGTGTGAACACTGCATGTGCAAAATGCCGGTAGTTGTCATGGCTAAATGGTCTGGGTGAATCCTGGTTGTTTCTGGGGTAATAACTGCCAGATAGTGACAATCTCCGACCTGTGACCAGGGACCAAGTGGGATTTGGGGTTATACTGGCTGGCTTGGTGCTTGATACCTTCGGGAATTCATAACCGGCTGGGTTTATAGCAGTGGGAGCTTTATGCCTCTGCAAGTCAGACCCCTCACCTCTTCCTAGCTGTGTCCTCAGCCTGTCTGTGATGATGGTCACTATAAGCAATGCTCTCCACGGGGCCAAGAGGCGTTTCTTGACGCCCCAGCCCCACAGTGTTAACACCAAGCCACCACTCCTCTGCGTCTCGTAGTGTTTTTTGTAGTTTTCTAATCTAATCGTACGGAAGGTGATGTTTTTTCTCCACTCCCAGGAGCTTGCCATAGATATTTCAGCAGGTTTTGGCATTTCTTTTGGCTAGCTGTTCTTGTCTGCATGGGACTGGTGTGTTAAAATATGAAGCGAGATTCAGGGCTCTCTAGCCAGGCTCTTGTGACAAAACCATCACAAGGACTAAAGGTCCAACCTTCACGTGCTGTCTATATAAGACACATCCTCACCACGCTCGCATGCAGGCTAGAAATTGCTGTCTATATAAGACACATCCTCACCACGCTCGCATGCAGGCTAGAAATTCAAGTCAAAGCAACACAGGCTTAAGCCATCAAAACTGTCATTGAACAGGGAAATAAGGGGGAGCAGGGGGGAGTCGTGAACTTGGCTTTGTTTCTTGGGCTGCAGAAGCCAAGAAGGGAAGAAACCATCCAAGAAAAGACAAACTGGCATCTCCAAACCAGAATGCTCTGCTTTTGGTGTTTGCTTTAAAAATCAAGACATCTTTGGAGACTTTTATTATTTAAAACCTAAAAACAAGGCAAGAACTGCAGTGCAAAATGCAACTAGCAAGTAGAGTAATCTGTGACTGTCTGTCACTTATCTAGGGTTTTTTTCTATGCCTTACTCAGTGCAAAACACTCAAATCTGGGGCTGGCAGCCTGTGCTGTGCAGAGCAGACAGGATCTGACTGATGCTCATTGCTGCCACGGAGGGCCCTCAGCTGTGGGCAGAGAAGGTGGCAGCCATGGGATGTTGTTTTGGCTGCCTGCAGCTCACCCCTCTTGCTCCTTCTCCTTGAGGGTCTCAGACAGCTGCACGGGAGGCGAGTTACTCACACAGCGGCGAAGCGGCGATAGCGTTCAGTCTCTGGAGGCGGTAATGCGGTCCACCTGCAAAAAGGACAGGCAGCCGTGAAAAGAACAGCCCTTTGAGCAGGGAGGTGCAGCCGTGCTTCGACACCGGCTGTAGTAAGGAGTGCCGATCCGGCACCCAGAAACGGGGGCACCGCCGTGGACAGCCGGTGGTTCAGCCCTGTCAGCCGCAGAAAAAGTAGCGTGGGGTTTGAAAAACCCTGGAGATAAGGGTATCTGCTTTCTGCGGTGTTAATTCTGGGCTTAAACAAAGGAGGACTTTGTGCGTGCAGGATAACAATCCAGACTTGATGGGATTACTCACTGTAACAGAGACTACAGGAAAAACTCGGCATGATGGGGGGGTTAATCCTTGCTCTCAAGGGACATGTGATGTAGTGTAGCTCTGCTTCTCTTTCTTGCCTATCTGTTAACAACTACGGAGGCTAAAGCTACCTCCTCTGCACCTTTGGGACCGCGGTGGGAGTTTGCAAATAGCTGTGCAGCCCTTGGGGGGAGTCGGGTGTTTGTGAATCGGAGATTGTATTTTTGGGACACTGAGATACAGTTACTGTTGAAACGTGCTGGGCAGGCTGGAAATTGGGTCATTTGCTGCAATTTCAGCACTGAAACGGGTCTGGTCTTGGCTGCTCTTTCTCTGTGAGACAACCTTCCACAGGGCCTCTGGTAAAGCTGTGGCTCTGAAGGGACCAAGAATCTGGGGCATGAACTCCCAAACTCATTTGGGGGAAGGCAAACATACCGATGGCGTAATTAGCAGTGTCAGCTACAGGCTCTGTGCCAGGTTGGGTGCTGCTTTGAAACTGCCTGTGGGTCATGCAGGATCCCTCGCTTTGGGCTTTTCTACCTGTTTCCATTCTGGGAAGCAGCATCCACATAGGCTACGTGGTCTTAGGAGCAGCTGTAGTTCTTCCTCTATTTTTTCCAGCCATAGAATAATGGCAGATATTTCCTTTGGAACAGGACTTTATATAGTGCTTTCCATAGTCACTGAAACAAGCAGAAAATGTCAAAGACGGCAGCATTCCCAGGCTGGTGAGCCCTTGTCCCAACTGAATGTTTCCCTGCTTGTTCCTACTGATGAGAAAAGTGTTTCTTAGCTGATGTTTCCAGGGCGTTAAAGCCCAGGTCTCGCTGCAGCTCTCTTTTCCTATGCTAATACCAACCACCCACATCTACTCAAGAACAATTTTTCTCGGAGCTGTGACCAGTGTACCTCCAGTTATTCACAACCCCCTGGCTGCTGGCCTGCTACAAACCAGCTGGTCGCATCCAGCTGGTGCATTAAATTGAAGACAGCTACAAATAAATTACTTGCTTTATTGCTTTTCCATGTAGACATTGGCCACGATACCACTTGGACACGTGGTAACCCAAATGGGAGGGGTAAAGTTATGAGATACAGAACACTTCTTAGAGAGATGTGACAGACTTTAAACTGCAACGGGTTGAGGAGCAGGTTTGGGCTCTTGCTTTGTCTCGCCTGCTCACCAGGAGCCGTGCCTTCCTTTCAGTGACACCTTACACTGCACAAAGTGGCATCTAGTGACTGAGGAATAACCTTCAGATCTAGATTAGGAAGGGAAAGGACAGATGTCGTTTTCTGGATCCAGCAGTGCCTGGAGGAGAGATGATTGCCCCCAGGCCTCCTTCCCCTTTCAGGAGGTAACTGTCCTGCGGCTTCACCAAGGTGAGACCCAGCCTGCAGGGCTCCCTGAACCCATTCCTGCCCCCTCTCAGCTAGGCTAGAAAAGCCTGGGATGATGCTTGGGACTGTGACAAGCCCCTGTCCCTGGCTGGCAACACCTGGAGGGGGAGAAGAGGCAGATGGCTTCAGTCCCTGCTGATCCCTACCCCAACTCTTGTATCCATGCAGCCCTGCAGCAAAAATTCCTTCCTAACCCCAGCTGCTCCGCTTGCAAGCAGGTGCCTTTCTGGGTTAACTCATGTCGGCCTCAAGACCTACTTGCCTCCTGCCTTACTTGGATGTGGTCCTGCAGGGACAGTCCTTGAGGCAATTAATTCATCCTACATTTTAAGCCCTGTCGTGAGCCCTTCCTGAAGGCTGTCTGCCAGTTCTGCTAAGGGAGATGACGTGGCTGTCCCGTAGGCTGAAGTCTGACCCATGGAGAGAAGGGGGATGAGGACTGCCGTTCTCCTTTAGCAACGTGACCAGCGAGGGGTGTAATACACATTCGCGTGTATTATTCACGTGACCCAGTCACAGAAACCTGTGACTCCTCGCAGTGTGGTTCAGTGGGATTTTCTCCTGTGTGCATAATTCCCAGCTTTGTGCAACTCTGAAATCCCCCCTAAATTCCACCTGGCGATGGCTGGCGGCACAGGCTTGATGTTACGTTACCAGGGAGGTCACCCTCTGAACACGAACGTCCTGTCTTGGTGTGGGGCATGTGTGTCCTGAGTTTTCCCCAGTGGACCAGTTGGGGCTGTTTGGATACGAGAGAATTTTAGTTTACAGCAGTGTTTCTGGCTGGGCTTGGAAAAGCCTGTCTTCCTGAGCTAAGAGATGCTGCAAAAAATGCGAGAAGGAATGCGAGTCCCTGCCACAATTTACAGCAGAGCGGTCCAGCCAGTGACCACAGGGGCCATTCTGTCTGTGCTGGTAGTGCTCTTGCACTGGTCTCGTGCTGGGGCTGCAAGTGCTGGAGAGGAGGTTTTGTAGCTCAAGCTGGGTTTTCCCGGGGCGGATGTGCCAGTAGCCATATGCTGATAGCCCTGAAGGGTGGCTTTGGTTGTGAACCCAACTTCCAGGCACATCCTCGGGGTTTGCTAATGCGATGTGAGTCATCCTGTGCAGGCAGGTATCTTGCCCAGTATTGGGTGCTAGAAAGCACCCGCTTGTGAGCTTGAGGAAGCCTTGTTCAAGTGGCAGCTGGCATCAGAAGGGAGGAGAGGTGACGTCTCCTTCCTAGCAATGACTCACTGGTGCATGTGGTGCCACCGAAGTGGAGAGGCTGCTGGAGCATGCCATCCTCCGTAGCACTCTTTTGTCCCATGCCCTGCTCTGCTGGGGATGCAGAGATCTATCGAGGCAGAGCTGCCAGCCTGCTCCGGCTGGGAGGCTCCTGCACATCTCCTGCCCCTGGACATGCACTGTCACCTACTGTAGGTTAATTCTGGGCAGAGGCAGAAATGAGAGGAGCAGGGAGGCTTTAGCTGCATCCCATGCAGGTTTGCTGATTGTTCCCCTTAGCAGGAGCTGCGGCGTCACTTCTGTACAGCCAAGGTGCGGGGTTTGCCTGTGCAGGGTCATTTTCTGCTTAATAAGGTCTTTGGGCGCCCTCCTACTGCTCAGAATAAGCTGGCTGAGCCTGCTGTGCTGCCACCCCACCTGCACGTGGTCTGAATCTATCTCCCGATGCACTGGAGCCCTTGGGAACCTAATCGGCTCTCAGCTCTGAGCCGCGGTGGTACTGTGAGCGTCTCCAGTGCGTCTGAGCTCACCACTGCTTTTACAGTCCTGTGTTAAAGTAATGCTGCTGCTCGCTGTCCAGACACAGGCGAGCAGCTTGTTTGTTTAAACTTGTTTCCATAGGAATTTGTGATGACCATGGGAACATATTTTATTTGACCTAAACAATGAAGAATGAGACTGAGGAGGGGGGAAGGAGTCCCATCACGTCTGATTTGTGGGTCTGATTTTTCTCTTCAGCACTGAATGGACAGTCAGCTTGTTTTTTTTCTTCTCCTTTTGTTTTTTCAAATGCCTGCAATGTATTCCGATCAGCTGATAAAGGTATGGAAATAGGTCAGAAATAGCCTCTTTTTAAGCACGCAGGGCAGCTTTTGGGTCAGGCTTGCAGTAGTTCAGAAACCCAGTGATGCTCTCCTGTCTGATAAATGAAACACATAAGGCTGTGCAGAGCGACGTGGGCTCCTGGGGTGCTGTTAGTCCTCTGACAGGAAGGTTGGGGTGGCCTCAGGGGCAGCGTGGGCAGAGATTGCACAGGGAGTTGTAGCAGGGGTGGGAGATGAAGCCAAGCTGTTGCAGCGTGTTGCTTGTTGGACCTTCCCAGCTGTAGGAGCTGGAAATGTGGCGAGCCACAAATAGACATAATAGCAGCAAGGAGATGCTGGAAGAGCAGCCCAGCAAAGAGGGTGTGTGGGCAATGGGGAAGGCAGCTACTCAACAGTGGAACTGGCCAGGATGCTCCACTGAGGTGCATTTCCATCCCTGTACAGTGTTTTTTTTAATGTTTCCCAGGCAGGCCCATCAGCTGTCACTAAAGCTAAGGCCCTTAAATCCTCCTCATTAATGCTCTGAACGCCAAGGGGTGCTGCTATGGCACTGCACAGTGGTGCTGTGGGGCTGGTGAAACCACCCGGAGCTCAGGACCCACAAGCTCAACAGGTCGAGCTGTCCACTCGGCAATGGTGTGCGGCCCTGAGGGCTTTGTGCTCTCTGCTGCTGGGCTCTGTACAAAGTAGGGGTATCGCAAGGAGTGTGGCTGGCTGCTTTCTTTGGGGGAAAAAAATAGAAAATAGTTTTTACTGCTTTCTGAGGTGGTGTAAGGAATGGCCGTTTCTTTCAAACCAAGAAGTGCAGCCTATGAACACCAGCCTGCCCTGGGCAGCAGATCAGGCTCATGTGTAAGAACGGCTCCACTGCTAGTCAGTGTTTCTGTGAAATAGCACCCTGGTACCTGGGAGTCAATTTTACAGGTAAAATACCCCCTCTTTGTTCTGCATATGTCCAGCAAAAATGTTGCTGCGTACTCTTTTTCTTTCCAAACTTGTTCGTGTCCAAAAGGGGTCTGGGGCAAGAATTCCCTGTAGCATACCCTAGGGATCGCTGCTTCCCCATTGAGCATCTTACAGTGACCCGAGAACTGGCTTTTTTTGTGGGGGCAGGTGGCATTTCTCTGATCCCAGGCACTACACGGGTGTTTTCTGTGCAAGCAGTTATTGTACAGGGCTACAGGTGTGCTCTGCAGTGGTGAAAAACAGTTTACTAGAGAGCAAGAGGAGAATAAGGTGTTGAATAAATGCCATTCCCAGGGTCTTGGCTATGCACAGTACCCCTGCAAGCAAGGGTGAGTGCTGCTTTAGAGCAGAAAAGGTAAATACAAGTAAATTAAAGAAACTTGCATGAATGTGTGTAGTCAGCAGCTTGAGGCTCAGCACTGAAGCTGTGCTGAAGGCCCACGCACTGTGGAAGCGTGTGAAGGGTAAATGTCAGGAAGCAGGTTGCTCTAGAAGGGGCCTAGGAGCGCTTTGGAGCAGGTAATCTATTATAATTTAATCAAACCAAATGCTTATGCCCTTCTGTAAATCTCACTTAGCTTCTGGGAGCTTATTTATCTTCAAATGTCGTATCGTCTGAGAGGAACTCTACGCGGGATTGAAGAGTTCCTGTGCAAAGGGCCTGCAGGTCCTTTGCCCCTTGTCTTACTGCTTGTACCCACATCAGGACTTAAGGAAATGGATTTCTTGCAAGCAGAGCTCAGGACCGAGTTGCTAAGGACCCTGGATGTGTCCCTTTGCATTTGTCTGCTCACTGCCATGTTTATTGGTTTAAATTAAACGCACTGTATAATGTGTGTGCTTAGATGGCCCAGATGGAGAAATGAGAACCCTGGCAGTGTCTTGTGGTTACCTGTTTGTTAGGACACACACAGCTCCCTTGTTCTTCAGAGTATGGTACTTGGAACATATTAAAGAAAGTGAGTCCCCTGTCCCCTACCCAGTGTGACTGGAAACGCAGCCAGCCCTGTGACAGCAGCTGATGAGGATGAGAATCTCAACTCTGCTTTGCGGTGTACAGCCTGAGAACGGGCGTCTTGTGCTAAATGAGAGACAGAGGGCGGTGCAGCCCGGAGTCACTTCAGGAAGATTCTGCACCCAGCCAACTTTCCGTGCCGATTTGTTGCAATATTCCCTGCTCCTTTAGTGTCTTGAGTAGATGTGACCTACAGCTATGACAATGAAAGCCTAAAGCTTTGAGCCGTTTGACCCATTTTTGTTTATGACTGTAATACAAGCTAGGATTGCTGTTTATTTTTGCAGCTCTGAGGAAGCAGAAGTGGACCATCTTGTTCCCAAGATCTGCATAGGCACCAATTTTTATTGTGATACTAAGGACATATGTGCATTGTCTCAAGGCAATAAGCCTTAAAAAGTAGCCTCATGACCTTTTAATACTGGTACTTGTATGGGAAAGGTATTTGTGAGAAGAGCAAGTCTGAGCCGCTCACTTGATCAAGGAAAATAAATGATTGTGTTTGATGTTCTTCCCCTGGAGAGGTGAAGGGTCCTGAGGAAATTGATCCACGAATGGCTCCGACTGGAGGAGGAGTGGAATTTCAGACAGCCTTTTGTCATTGTGGGATTCGCTTACCAAGTTATCCAGGCATTTTTTAGACATGAACAACCTCTAAGCCCCCAGCTGTTGTCTTACAAGAATGTGCAAGAATTGTACTATCTCAGCATCTGTGCCGTTGTCCTCCATTGCGGGATTTGCAAAGCAGCCTGTCTGCACGTTCGAACCCCAGACAGGTTGGTTTCTTGAAAAAGAAACCGGGAATACTACTTGCTAAGCATGGGTTGTGTATGGGCTGTGCTGACTGTGATTTTGTCTCGCCTGGTGATAGAAAAGTGGTAGTTACGTGAGAATTAAGGTACAGGAAGCAATACCGACTCTGTTCTGCCTTAGGGGAATTTTATGGGCTTTCTTCTCGGTTAGTGGCAAAATCATGGTTAGGAAAGAGCAGTTGAAATCTATTTCATCTCGTCTCAGACATGAAAAAAAGCCTGGCCGGTTAGGAGAGAGGCGAGTTAAGCCCTGTGTTTTTCTGCTTTGTACGTACTGCCCTTAACTTTCATAGGAGTTACCTGCTCTTAAATGGATTTAACTAAAGACCAGTAATTCCGTTTGTTTAATGTAGGGCACTTGATTTTATTCAAAGGGTGAGATACAAAAAAGTAAGCAAAAAGACAAAACCCAAATTATAAAACACTACAGACAAAAGTAAGACATCTTCTGCGTACAGCACACAACAGGAAACAAGATTACAGACTGGTCCCCACAAACCAAGCCAGCTGGATATGTACAAGCAGAGGCAAATCGATCTAGAAGGGAAGAAATGGTGGTATTTGCCACTTCAAATGTCTATTTACATGAACTGAATTGAAGGCAGATAGTTTTCTTTCCTTTTATTCAAACCAAATACTTCTTTGTCTCTTCTTCCTGTTTCTGATGTAGAGGAGGGACTCCATGCTTTGAGGCAAGTTTGGTACATTCAGGTAGGATCTAAAATTAGCCACAGCTAAACACTGACGTGCTACTTCAAGCGCCAAATTTCAATCCCTCCCTCCATCTGACATGGTGCCACCAGGCAACTACTTGTGGCGTCAAGGACTGCTAGTGACAGCTAGGGAGGAGAAAAGCCTAATTTTGCACTAGCGTGTTGGTCTTCCTTATGCCTTTAGATGTTTCAATCTGCAGCTTAACCAAACCCAGTGTGTCTAGGCTAGCCTTAAGGCTCCTCACTGAGCATGATTACGCATCATGTCATGTGCGTGAGCTCCCTCCTCCTTGACTCAGAAATGGTCTGTGTGAACTTTTTGGCTCTTTCAGTACAAATACAGAGGGGTTGAGACTTCACAAATACGGGTGTCAAGGCAGCTTTCTGGCTAGAAGGGCATCCCCGTGTTAGGGTTACGTGATTACCTGCAAGTCAGTAAGGCCACGCTAAAAAGGAGACGGCATTTGCCATGTCATTGTTGCACCTTACAAGGACACGGCTACCCAAATACTGGTTTGGGCTCCTTATAAGAATATGCACACAACAGTACTTACTCATCTGACAAATTCAGGAAAGAACTGCCCATAGCCTTTCTTCAGCAGAGCTAGGAGTGAAAACCTTTCTGACAGAAGTATATTCCATGTACAACTTCATTTCCTATTGTGTGTGGAATTTGTCTGAGATCTGTTAGGCAGAAACAACATGTGCCAAGCCTGAAGTTCTCTGGTCTTTGGTAATTAAAAAACCCTAAGACCTATGGGCGTGTGCTTCCCTTTAAGCCTCTGTAGACAAAGTTGAGGAAAACAGTTACTCAAATCAAAATAAATTCTGACAGAAGTAGGCAGCTGCTATTCCAAATGGCAAAGGCCTTGATCTGTATTTACCTGTGGCTCAATTTTAGTGGCAGGGCTGCTGAATTTTTAAACACCTCAATTAGGAAGGAGGGAATTTTACTGGCTCAGTAAGCAAAACATTCATTTTGGAGAGCAGAAGACTGACTGGCTGTTAATAAATATCACAAGACATTCTAAAAGTTTTCTAAGGAAAAGAGAAACATCATCTGTTCATCAAAATGCAACACATCTAGACAAAATGAGGTAAGGAAAGCTAAGAGGAGTCCTTTATACATTCTCACTTCACACAGGCATGGCAATTAACAACAATGAGATGCTTAACGGATTCCCTACCATGCTCATCAGAGAAATTCTTCATAGCAAGTGTGCTCCACAGCATTCTTTGATATTAAGCATTACAACATCCAACAGCCTAGTTGCACGTAGCGACTAAACCTCTGTTTTGGCAGGCAGAGTTTTATACACTTCAGGCAGTTTGCTGGCAACTTGCAGAATGCAGGGGGTAAATGCTACCTTTACTGCTGACAATGAAGAATCTGTCATGAGTTCTGATGCCTTAAATTACAAAGAATAAGGATTTGTCTATCACAGCATAAAACCAAATAGCTCAGCAATATCTGTACAGTTATACCCGACATGAGAGTGTCAGACTTAACGTTTCTAACTCAGACTCCTGTTCTTTGGTCCTCTTTGTATACAACTTACTTTCATAAATATTTAACAGCCTGCATTATCGAACTTTGACTGAACAGCAACTTGTATTTTAACAGGGATGGCTACCATCCTGTTTGCTAGGAGACTCGGTAAGCTAGCGGACAATCGTCTGTACAAGGCTAGATAAAAGCAATGCTTGCTGCTTTTCTTCGGGGTGGAATAGGAGAAAAAGATCTTAAAATAATTCTCTTGCAGGGTTCTTTCACATCAGGTCCCATGCTAACGAGAACAGAGGATGGGATACTGCAAGTCCTTGTGTCCTTGTGCTGGGGCGGGGGGGATACAGGGGGAAACCCTGCCTTGGTTCCAGCCCTCCACGTGAAAGGTTTGCACAGTTTCTCTCCTCTTAAGTGAGCCGAGTGGGAGGAGGAGGAAGAGGAACTGTCTTCAAATTGTTAGCACTGAACACGCGTTTTTTCCTTAAGGACAAGTATTGACTTCAAATGAAGCAGGGCAGTCTAACTGGTCACGTTTAGGCAGAGGC
>VYZW01026153.1:2205-14246 GCA_013401315.1 Balaeniceps rex
GTGGAAAAAAAAAAAAAAGGCAAGTTCCAAAAAGGGTAGTGCTTCTGTGATTCTTCTCAGTTTAATAGTGGATTTTCAGGAAACTGTCTTGGGAATGTAAGCTCTTCAGGGAAAGGGGGCACAGGTTGTCTTAAAAAAATTTAGCAACTCAAGAGGACAAAAAGTTTATGTTATTGCCACAAAGAACACCACAGCCAAGGGACACGGTGGTGGGCGCTTTCTAGAAAGTATTTTCCAGCCAAAATAGTCTTTTTTTTTAATGTATACAGCAGTTATTTTTCTTCCATATCCAACATGTCAAACTGATGGAGTACATAAACTTTTTCTGTAATTACTGACCAATCTTGTAGTTTCAGTGAGCAAGTATTTTTGTATTTGACAGTCGTTATCCATAATCAGTCTAGAATAATGCCATAAAGAGGAATGACTGAATATATGCTTGAGGAGTGAGATCATCGGCCCTCAGCTATCAGCTGATGAAGAAACCAAGCATTGTGTCCTCATGCCCCCTGAAACATTCCCACAAGTTTGAAGTACTGTTTGGATATGGGATTTACCACTTTCCAAATTCAAGGCCTTTTATGTTACAGTTCAGTGTAAAACTGTGGTGCTGTATAGATTTGGGAAACTTGAAGTACTTGTGAATTACCTAATGGCCCTGGTGATACAAGTCTGAAATAACAGAGTTGTGGTAGAAGGTTTTAAATGTGTTTAGTTTTTTCTGCTGCAGCAGATGAGGAATGGTTCATAATCTGCTGTTGTCTGAGGTGGAGTGAAGGCAGGAGTAGCATTAGCTTCCTGTGGGCATCATCTGCCCGGTGTCTTAGCACGTTACTGGTGATTCTAGAGAGAGCATTAAGCTACTTGAGCATTAAGTTATTTGATTTCTGGTATCTCAGATAGTTTGTCAGAATGGTAGCTTGAAAATAAGATATATCCTTAGACCTTTAGAAGTTTCAAATGATAACGCTGTTTGAATTTAGTGTTCAGTAGTTGTGTATAAGGTTATGACCAGCATGGACATTAAAGCATGGTGCTAGCCTCAGTAATATCAGAAGCTCTGACGATTTTGAAGTAGGAAAGCTTTTCAGAAACTTGTTTGGGAAGGACATTATTCGCCTGCTTCCAAAAAGGTTCATTCAATGATGAGAAAGCCATAGTGTGAACCATGTGGATCTAATAACTATAAGCCATCAAGTAATTTTTTTAAAAAACTACTTTGGATCAATGCAACAAATAGTGGAAGAGGAATGGTGGAAGGAGGTATCGGAAATTTTTATTAAAATCAAGAAACTGATAATGGAGAAATCGGCCTATAGGCTTTTTCTGTATATATTCATACCACTGGAAATATCTACTGGTTGCATTTGTTTTGTGTTTTAACAGTGAGTATTTATATACTCCCTTGTTTATTTCAAAATGTAATGTCTGGTGTAGAAAAGCAAACAAGGCAAAAAGCTCCTATTCAAGCCATGTGTGTATATACATATCAGTGGTGTGACCTCTTAAGTGGTGTGTCACTATCCCCCCAAAAGATCATAACTAAGAAATCCATTTCTATCCTAATTCTAAAGCTATTCAATGTGTTCAGGTGTGGACATACAAGCAAATTATTATAACTTTTCCACAAAATGATATGATGAAGGGAAAAAATGTTGGAACTTGCTCAAAATTTTAAAAATCTGTTTGATCTCATCTGGGACTACAGAGTTGTCGTGCACCAATCTTAATTGTGCAGTTCATAGACTCACACAGTAGTTGAGGTTGGACAGGACCTCTGGAGGTCGTCTGCACCAACTCCATAAAATCAGAAGTACTGTGAAGTGGAATGGAAAGTTTCGTAGCTGTGTCCTGGTATGGCTGACTAAAAATGTTCATGTGGCCCTTCAAGCACTTGTAGTATGTTAGTGTCTGAAAAATGGCTGCTTCTTTGTTAGATAGTCTAAAATGGTCACTCCTCAGCTTATGCTTCATGATTCTATTACTGCCGTTACTTTGTTAAGTAAATGGCAGGCCTCAGTATATGCATTTCTGCCCTGTCAGGTTCACTTGCCATTCCTGGCAAGTGTTTATACTATCTGTATAAATAATGAAGTAATAGCATGCCTATAGGAGGTTTTTCTGAAGTCACTTATCAGTTGAGTAAATCTTGTGTCATAAAAGTTTGTAGAGTTATTATCTATCTAAATATTTTTAAAAGTTTTTGATTGTTTCATTACTTAAAGGTGGCAAAGCATTTGTAAGTATTGACAGCGTACCTTGTATCAAAAGGTATTAAGGCTTACAAAGCTAAGTTTAGGATGGTACAAGTAACAGAACTGTACTATGGCTGAGGTCGGAGATAGCTATTGTGCTCATCTGAATCTGAGGGGTAACTGCATGCCCTCAGCATTTCTGTGGGATATGGGAATAGAAAGATGGTGCAGTGGCAGGGAAGAGACTGCAGCTCCTTTACATCCCTTAAATGTTGCTGGGGAGGTTGCCTGACACAATCATGTCATTCACAATTTTGACATTCTAGGTTCATGCAATAGATAGATTTAAACTGTTATATTTCATTTTTTAGAAATTAGTAGAGCAGAAAGAACAATTTCTGTAGAGGAAGAAGTATGTTTATTCAGCAAATAGTATTGGAGGTATAATACTGTTATTTTAGCTCAGTTTCCAAAGGAAATGAAACTTACATGATTCTACCTGTATTTGCCTGTACATCTGTCCACTGTTGCCTGCTAGCTTTTGAACCTGTTGCATCATTTAAAAAAAAATGATAGAGGAATAGTTATTTTACTGATGATCCAGTTCCTATAAGTTTTGGGATTGTAGGTATTAAGGATTTCATCGTAAGCTTCTGTGTGAGCTCTACTACTTGATAGAGATTACCTGTGGGAGAAAGACCTCACAAACATTTTAAGTGCATAGCAATTTCAGTTTCAATTTAAATTTTTGGTGTATTTTTTTGACTGTTCCCTTTTGCTTTTTTTCCATACAATATTTCATTAAATTAATTTTGGGGCATTCATATTGAATTTTTGTTTGTTAGCTTTCTCACTTTTAACAGTGAGCCCTTTCCGAAAGATTTGCTAAAATTAGGAGCAGAGTTTCTTTCTGTAAATCTTGAACTACATTGCAGGTACCAGGTAATCAAGCAGGAGTTTCCCTTCTGCCTTGTTATCCTGAGGTTTCTGAAGATGTGGAGTTCTTTATGGTTCTGTCTTACTTCAGCTGCTCCTTGTCTATTCTAAATGTGTCTTGTTGAACCATGTAGCTTGTTTGAGTAGGTATATGACTGTTATGTACCTCTTTGAAGCTGTTTACATTGTTGGAATTAAAATTTACCAAACTAATTTTGATCTTATGATTTCTAATATACTACTTTATTAAACATAGTTATAATTAATCTTTTTTTATTTTTGCTACAAGTGCAAACAAATTACTAGGCTTCATGAATAATTTTAGCTATTTTGGGGGGGAGGGAGAAAGTATGAAGGTAGAGAGGTGACTGATTTAGGTGTCTCCTCAGTTTTTCTAGTTTTGAAACCGAAACATAACTTTTATACACTTTTTGGGGGGAAGTAATGTTGGGATAGGGCTTGTAACAGAGATACAGTCGTATTCTTCAGTTTAGAATATCTTCTACTGTAGTGACGGTTGCCAAGCAGTGATACTGTAATAATAGTTTGGCAAACAACTATTCCTGCTATGTTAGGAAACAAAACAGAAAACCGCCACCAAATAAGGCATATTTACATGTTTAATAATGTTTCTGTTTTGATTTTTTTTATTATGCATGTGGATTAGTGTCTATTCTCTTTATAAACCTGGAGATAGCCTCCTAATACACAGTTCTTCCAGTTAATCTGTCAAAATACAAAGTGGGGACTAATCTTTTAGCTCTAACATAGTCTGACTTTTCCCTGGTGAAGAGAAGGCCCCCCAGAGATCGAAACATGTGCAGACCTTAATTTTCATATATTTTGACAATTAGTGAAAACTTGCTGTGAACAAAAGAGCATTGAAAAAATTAATTTGACATGATACAACTGTCAAAACTTACTCAGATGTGCTCAGCTTGAATTTTGCTTGCTCCCTGCCAAAGAAATAACCCTGGCTGCTTTTCAGTTCATGGCTGGAGAGTATTTCCTTATTACATTCTTAAATTATTAATTTTTTTTTAAGAACAAAATATATGAAACTCATGGTAATATTTGAAAGAAGACAATATAAATAATATTTTTTTTAATTATCTCACATAAGTAAGGTAAAATAATGTTACTTGTGTAAATAATTATTGACTCTCTTTTCTTGAATAAGTACCCTGTGCTTTTTGAATGAAAGGTAACACTGCATGACTCTTGGGACTTAAGCAGTTATTTAAGAGATCTTCCTGCAATTTAAATATTGTCATTTTGTTTCATGTTTTTAAAAACAGTTGCTAGCTTTTAGGTGAAATTTAATTTCCTGCTTTATTTTGTGTAAAAGCTGATAAGAAGGAAAGATCAGGTGGTGTTGCAGCATCCATACACTGTAGTTGAATGCTGAGAGTTCCTTCAGGCTGTCTTATACTCTCAGCCCTGTTCTGAGCCCCAAGATTCAAAAATGCTTGCATAATTGGGTACTGTTTTGTGACTTATTAATTGCTCTCTTGGGTATATAGTTGCATGTGAGCCGGATTGGCTGCTTTCCCAGCTTGCATCACTGGCAGCTGTTTTGCTTGAGGCAGATGGCTTGTAAGTGAAGCACCCATAAATTAGGGCATTGCTACTTTTTTCAAACCGTTCTGTGAGAGAGAACCTGATGAGATGACGTTTCAAAGTGGTTTTTGTACACCCTGCTAAACTTCTTTGTAAGTGTCTAAATAGCACATTTTACAGTCATCTCTATTTTTTAAAAGAATTTTAGGGCAGTACAGGCACTACAATGTAGTTAGTATGAAAATCTTAGATTATATTAAGAACCATTGGTGATGTTTTCTATATGAAAGAAGGTTCTGAAAAAAAAAATTCATATCAGAAAGAGGAAGGAGCCTTAACACCCTTTCTAGAATGAGAGCAAGAGCATTTTTAAGGGCAGTAGCTAGAGAGGAAATGGAATAATGTACGATAGGAAAACTTCAATGGCCTACTCAAGTGTTTTAGACGTATTTGTAACATTTTTCTTCTGGATTTTGTGCTCACAGTTCCCATGTAGAAGTTTAATAGCTAGACCTCTAGAAGACTACTTCTAAGGAGTAATATGATACTTGTGCAATTTCCTTGTAGTTAAGAATTCCATTATCACGCTTCTCCATTCATATGTTCATTGTGTAGATGTACACATACTACTGCTTTGGAGACTGGAAAATTTCTTGCATGAGCAGGATCCATGGACACACACACAAACACCTTGCCTTTCTATGTGTCTCCACACGAGCATAAATGAAAATTCTCATCCTAGAATCATCATTTCTTAAAATTACATAGCAATTTTAAGCCAGAGCAGTTTACTACTTTTGCTGTCTGTTTATTCCTTTGTTCCTGTACTGCTCTATTTTGTTAAAGCAAATTACTTTTGGTCTTTTCTAGTTTATGCCTCATTCTTTTTTACTGTTGACCATGCCTGTGATCCTCCAGTGGGTTTTAAGAACCACCTTTACTATAGAGACTGCTTCTGAAATTCATGTTTCTGTGTACATCTTTGCAATAAGGCATGCATTTGAGATATGTGATTGTCCTGGTTTCAGCTGAGTTAGAGTTACTTTTCTTCCTAGTAGCTAGCATAGTGCTGTGTTTTGGATTTAGCATGAGAAGAATGCTGATAACACACTGATGTTTTAGTTGTTGCTAAGTAATGCTTAGACTAGTCAAGGACTTTCTTTTTCAGCTTCCCATGCTCTGCCAGGTGCACAAGAAGTTGGGAGGGGGCACGGCCCAAGATAGTTGATCCAAATCGACCAAAGGGCTATTCCATACCATATGACGTCATGCTCAGTATATAAACCGAGGGGAGTTAGCCGGGGGGCAGCGATCGCTGCTCGGGGACTGGCTGGGTGTCGGTCAGCGGGTGGTGAGCGGTTGCATCACTTGTTTTCTTTTCCCTGGGTTTTGTTTGTCTCTCTCGTTCTCCTTTTTATTACAATTATTATTATTATTATTATCATTATTATTATTACTATTATTATTATTTTATTTCAATTATTAAACTGTTCTTATCTCAACCCGTGGGTTTTCTTACTCTTGCCCTTCCGATTCTCTCCCCCATCCCACCGGGGAGGGGGAGGGTGAGCGAGCGGCTGCGTGGTGCTTAGTTGCCGAGTGGGGCTAAACCACGACAGTGATATTTGATTTGGACTCATACTCCAGGAAACAAGGGATTATTAGAAGAAACATCAATAATTTCCTCCAGTGAAGTCCTAAGCTTTCATGCTCTGGTGGCAAGTTGGGAAGCTTTCTAAATCTAACTCAAGCCCAGCTGGGACATGTTCCCCAGTTAGGAGGGAAAAATAGGCTCTGAAAAAGAATTGGTCTCTAACCAAATTTAGCTTGGAGAAAGTAGTTTTTCCTTCTTCCCTGGGGAAGCAATCCTCTTAAGTTGAGCTTTTGATCTACAATGTTGGTCCAAGCTGCCTTCGTACATGGACTAGTGTTAAATCTCTGTGTTTCATTGCCTTCTTGCCTTACTGTGAAGAAGTACTTGGAAGCAACTCTGCTTACAAACTGGCCACAGAACCAAAGTCTGTCTATCTTTATCATGCTGTTATTTATAAATTGCTTTTTAGTTGTTAAAACATTTAAATAGTTTAGCTTTTGTGGTTATGACAGGTGTCTGTTGATTCCCCCCGGCCCCAATATTTTTAATTTTCTTGAAATGCCAGATTTGTTCATTTTACTATTGAGAGGAAATGCTGAAATGTAATGGTGATGTTCCTGCTCTGTTAAACTTGTTATATAATTCCTCTTTGTATGTGCAAGAGATACTGTAGGTATGTGCATGTTCTTTTCAAGGAGAGATGGAAGTTGAAATCTATAGATAGATATGAACTATCTCTTGCTGTAAGTGTTCAAATCAGAATTATTTTTTAAAATAATATTAATTTTGGGAGGATGGGTGTTCTGTGCTCCCACACAATCCATAGAGATGAGGTGATTTAGAGCACTCCTAGTTAGGCTGCATATGATGTGATCTAGAGCAAATATTTAAAACATTCATTCACACATACTCTCTTTCAACTAAAATTAGCTTCTGTGAAAAGACCCAGACATTTTCATAAAAAATAGGCTCTAAAGTAAACCAGTTGGTACTTACAGGATGGGTGCAGAAACTACTACAATCTGTTCTGTCCTATGTAAGTAAAGAAGAAAAATAGCACCTTTGGGCCTAATATTTCATAACTTTGTGTGTATCCTGTTTTATCTTCTGCTATTAAAGCTTAACTTGGCTGCTCTTACTTCTTCAGTGTTAAAAGATGCTTTCAGCAATATGGTGGCATAATTGAAGCACAGGAAACACAGGCAACTACCATCACAGAGCTCCAAAGTACGAAGAGTATCCTCCCTGTTTGTACTAACCTGGAGTTAGTAATAGGTCTTTAATGAGCATTACCATTTCTGACTGATACCTGTGTAACTGTCTTCACTGACCAAGAAAGCATCTCTGCATAGGTAGACCTGGGAAGATTCAAATCATAATGCTCTGAAGGAGAGAGGGGGTTGAAATAAAGGCAATCATCTGTTGTGTGGGGGTTTTGTTTTCTTGTAAAAATGTGAAAGCGGGAAAAAAAAGAAACAGCAAAGGCTGTTGGCAGTTTTCAGGTGAGTTGGGTTTGGTTTGTTGTTTTTTTTTTCCTAAAGTCTCTCTCTGTCAAAAGTTGAGAGGTATTTTTGGTTCGTTTGTTTTTCCTGCCATCTACTTCCTACTGACTGATCTCTGGGTCAGAATCCCTGGTAATATGTATGGCAATTAGCCTATGTCTTGCCGATCTATTTGCCCTTATAGGCCAGCTGACTGTCCTTGGCAGAAACAAATACAGAAAAGTTAGACAGTGTGAACAGACTGATTGAAAAGAGAGGATTTAAAAAAAAAAAAAAAAAGTAACAGAGAAGAAATCATTCCTTCTTTCCACATATTTCAGACAAGGTTCTGTCCATCTGTTTTTGCATTTCTGAGTTTATGGCTGCCTGACTTTAATCTTTTGTTTGAAACATTTGATCTGTAAAGTATCTTTATTTTCAATAGCATCCATGACATATAAATTTACATGTCAGTGATTTTCTATCCAATTCCACTAGAATAAATAGAACTTTTTCTATATAAAATTTGTTTATTTCCATTTTAAATACAGATTATTTGCTATAATATAGTTGGAGTGCAGAGACAAATATTCTGTACCTACTTACCACTACTTTTCAGGGGAATAAGACATTGGTTATTTTGGTTATTCTAACTTCAAAACATTCCTGCTTGAATATGAGAATTAAAGTAGTTTAACCTTACATGATGCTATTTGCAGTTGGGCAAAGAAAATGCTATAGTGATAGACATGAAGAAATCTAGCAAGGTTCAAAAGAATAAATACCCTTCACTTGAAGATTTGCTGTTCTCCACTTCCCCTATCATATGACCATCTTTATTTAAGAGGACATGTAAACTTATGTTTAAAACCTGTTCTTTCAGGTTATTTGATGAGTACAGTGGAATGCACTTATGTGATCATCAGCCATCACTATCAAATTAAAAAATGAGCAATTATGTAGATAGAGCAGATCGTGGACCTTTGTATGACAATCTGAGCAGTCTGGAAAATGCATTTAAAATATTAAATAATCCTTTTGAAAGAAAATAGCAAGTTAAGGAATGGTAATTTAGAATCTCACCAGAACATTAGTCTTTCCTTATTTCTCTTTTCCCCTCCTTCAAGATGCTGCTCTTCTAGTTTCTCTCCAAGCAGTAATAGTAAAATTATTGGAGGATAAAGAATGGGGAAAGAACTAACCTTGTTTTCATTTAGGACTGTATTAATAAACACCTTTTAATTTAAAATTTCAAATACAGCTTCTGAAGGTCACTAGCTAGTTTTAAGGAAAGTGCTAATCTCCTCAAGAATTCTTACACATCTTTTCTGAATTTGGGTTCTTTTAAGCTATTTGGTGATAAAATGTTCAGTTTAGAGGTGTATACCTTTTGCCTTTTAAAGCAGGTATAGTTACGGTTGTGACTGTGCCTGTCATCTTCAGATTAGACTTGCAATTCACTCTGATCTTCAAAAAGTAGGTTCTACTTGGATGTGCTGATAATAGATTCATCAATGTGTTTGTTTAGTTAAGTATAATTTTAAGCAAGTTCTCAGCTTTATTGAATTGCTATCTGCAGCTTGGTTCAGTTTTGTGTTTATTTTAATATTTGATGTTGCTTTCTATTACTTGGAGATCTGTGCTACTGGAAGTGCTGCTCTTCTTATTTGTCACTATTGAACCTTCCCAATTCTTTTTAGTCACCAGCCTGATATTCACATTTTGAAAGTGTAAAGAGAAATGAAGTCGAGATGCATTAAATGAAAAAGCAAAAGTTCTGTAGCTTACTTTTTCAATGGATTTTCTGAGCATTATGCAAGATGATGTTTTAGTGTGTTTCTTCATCTGTTTTGGTGTGTTACTTAGTTTGCTGATGCTCTAGTATGACAGAGGTGATAATACTGTTAGGGCAATGATATGGTTTAAGAAAATTTCATAATGTGATTAGATACTTATATATCCATTTCTGTAGAGGTGGTGTGTATATACATATATATGTATAAACATGTATATACATATACATACATATATATGTATATAAAAATATAAAAAGTCTGAAAAGGAAATGTAATAGAGATTTTCCAAGCTCTTTGATCTGTCTTATATTTAAGTTTCGAAGAAGGTACATACTTAGTTATTGGTGGAGGAGGGCTAGATCCTTAGTGTCAATTATTCTGCGAAAAGAACAAATGGATAAAGTCATATTTGAGCCATAATATAAACAAATCTGGTGCACAGGTGGTTGGTGGGGTTTTTGTGGTTTGGTTTGGTTTTTTTTTTACTGTATTTCTTTTAAAGGGAATGACTGAGTCATGTGGAACTCTCTGGAGGGAGTAGGAGACTGCTGCTGCCCTTGGGAGCATATTGGGTGGGGGGAAGAGGAGAAGCTTCCAGACTACAAGACTGGAGGAAGAATGAGATTTACAGAAAGGAGCTGGAGACCTGTAGTTCAAATACAGAGATGGATGAGAGGAGCAACTCCATAACCAGGCCTCAGAAGGAAACTTCCCAAGGATACAAAAGGGTAGTACAGTTTGCTGCAACTAGGAAAGTTGCTAAGATTGGTCCATTTTTATAATTACTCATTTTACATTAATTGGAGATGATATCAAACTGGTCCACCCAGCCAAGGCTTTTTATCTTTAATAATAGTCAGTAGTAGCATTTGTTTCAGAAGTGGGTTTTTTCCCCTCTGGGGTTCTCTGCCATGTTCTGTCAAATTACGGTTTGGGCCGTCCTTAGCTAGAGGCTATGTCTGGGCTGTGGTGAGTAGCCATGGATTGATCAGTCTCTGTGAACTTTAACATCTTTGGTTACATTTCGTTTCTGTAAAAACGTGCAGCAATGACTGCAATAATTTAATTATGTAGTGTGTGAGAAATACCTCCTTTGGCTTGTTTTAAGCCTGCTGCCAGATGATCTAATTACATGGTCCTCATTCATATGCTTGTGGACAGTACTGACTAACCATTCCATATTTACCTTCTCCATACTGTTGGTAACTACAGAGCATTTTTATAACCCTCTGTTTTCCTCGCACTTGAGGGATCCCAGTCTGTGTAGCTCCTCACAGTAGAAGCCGCTCCATATTTTTGATTTCTCTTATTAGCCTCTGCTTTTTTATTTCTTCTATACTTCTGTATCTATGTGCAGCACTCAGACTGTGGGTGTAGCATGAACTTATGCAGTGACACTGTTTTTTGTGTATTGTTTGATGTTACTTTTCTAATATTTTATTTAACATCATTGAGAATTGGGCTGATGCAAATGACTTCAAGATCTCTTTCCTGGTTGCTATTGATGTAATATGAGCCCAGCTTTCTATATAAATAGTTTAAAATTTGTTTTTGTTCTCAGCATTTACTCATTAGTTAGTACTGAATGTCAACAATGTCTTATTGCCTATTTACTTGCTATATTAAGATCTTTTGATGCTTTTTCACAATCCACTCTATTTATGACTGTCCTCAGGAATTTTGTGTCATCAGTGCATGTTGACACTTCAGACTTCTATTGCCTATAGATCCCAGCTTGAATCTTTGAGGAAGTCTCTATTGGCAATTTTTTTCTTTTTGTGAACTTTCTACTTTTATTCTTTACTTTCTATGTTTTAACAAATTGCTAATCCAGAGGAGAGCCATCCCTTTCTTCCCATGTAAATGTGATTTCTTCAGGAGCATTAAGGGGAGACTGTGTCAAAGTTTTTGGGTTTTTTGTTTTTTTTTGTTTTTTTTTTTTAAATCAAAGTACACTGGCTGACTGGTTCACTTTTATTGGTGTGTGCAGCCTGTTTCAAAGAGTCCAGTAGATTTCTTGGGCATGGTATCCATCTATGAAAATCCTACTGATTTTTGTCAATGTTTCATTTAAATGGCGCATCTATAAATTCATTTCGTGGGGTTTCTTCTTTTTTTCTCTGCGGTTTTTGTCCATTTCCTCTGACAGTTTCCCCACATGCTTCTGGACCCCTTTAAAAGCTGATGTTATAGCTGCTAGTTTCTAGTCCTGTGATACGAGACACAACTTGTGATTGGTTATACCACGTTGTACAGATTTTACTCCTTTGAAGGTTACTATAATAAAATCTTATCTTTCATGTGTTGAATCAGGCATGATTAAATATTTGATTATTTATTTTGGCCAGTCTGTCTCCTAGTTTAGTTTGTATGTGCTTTACAAGGGTATTTGATTAATATATACATTTTGAATGTCATAAGTTAACTGATACATTAAAAATACTCAAATAGAGAAAAAATTCTAATTGCTACATTTCAG
>VYZW01026154.1:0-30292 GCA_013401315.1 Balaeniceps rex
TCCCAACTTCTTGTGCACCTGGCAGAGCATGGGAAGTTGTTGCTTGGGCTAGCCCTTGACTAGTCTAAGCACTACTTAGCAACAACTAAAACATCAGTGTGTTATCAGCATTCTTCTCATACTAAATCCAAAACACAGCACTATGCCAGCTACTAGGAAGAAAAGTAACTCTAACCCAGCTGAAACCAGGACAAGCTGCTAGGACGAGGCTTGGCAGAGAGCTGGTCTCGGCTGCCAGCCCCTCTCCCAAGAGAGGCGGGGGGGATTCGGCCCCTCGGAGGTGTCTCCCTCGGGAGGGCGCTTAGATTGGGGCTCCCATGAGGCCAACACAGGGCTCTGAGATGGGTTTCTAGGAAACCTGGATTATCTTTCTGCTTTTATGGCACTCTGAAGCATTCATTGATCTATTTATTTTTAAGGCAGGAGAATTCTGTTGCATTGTCTCTGTTGGGCTGTATTGCAGGTTTCAGAGGTAATGCCTGATGTGGCAGATTTTTGTTCAAGGGACTTATCCCTTCATATCAAGGTCTTGCTTACAGCCCACTAGTCCCATAGTTAGACTTAAAGCTCTTTGAGGAAGGACTTATATTTATGTGCGTGCATGTGTGTATGTGTGTGTGTGTGTTTTTGAATGGGGTGTACCTGACACAAGAGTGCCATGATCTGGTATCGAGTGTGTAGCTGTTACTGCAATGGAAATAACTGCTCCCTTTCTCCACTTGCACAAGCAAAGACACGCACCGCTAGGAAGTTGTGCGAAGGGGGGCCTGATCTTGCATCTTGGGCACCAAGCACCCCATCCTTGGCATGTTTAAATACTCCAGTTTACATTGGATCAATAGAGCACTGTTGGTTGCAAGTGGCTGAGGATTGGCCCTGGCGCTCATTTACAGCATTCAGCTGGTTTCAGCTTGGAAGCTGGAGGGACAGATCTAGTATTTTGGGAAAGCTGCAAAGTCTTTCTGGGCTTTTGTTACCAAAAGGAGAACAAGCAGCCCTGTACTGTGCTGGAAGGGATGGTACAGCAGTGCTTTGAAGACTGAGTTGTTGAGCTGCTGTGGGAATGGAGGCGTAGGAGCGTTGCGAAGGTGGGTGGATCCTGTACAAAAGTTGCTCTGTGAACTGGGTGGTGGTGGTGCTGCTAGAAATACTAGAGGTGTGGGCAATTCAGTGATCCATTTGTTGTGGATGTTTCATCACCCTTAACACACTAGGTTACCAGACAAAACTGGGCCCTTTTATGAGAAAATATGCTCTTGATACATAATTTTGTTTTATTGACCCTTCTCAGTTTTTAGCGCTCGGGCTCCCTTTCTGCCATGGTGCTGGTTGTAGTTTGCAAAGAGTTTCCTCTCCATGCAAAGTAGGACAGCAGGGTCCTGGAGATCCTTGGGTGTAGGAAGACTTGCTCTTCTCTGTGTAAGCAATTTGGCCAAGCTAGTGTTCCTTGCTTTTTGTGGTCTTCTAGGCAGCAACACAGAGGAGGAAAAAAGAAAATTACACTTTAAAAGCACAGAATCGTGAACATAAAAGTCAAAGCACTGACACCCTTCGTACCTCAAATGTACCAAAAAAGTAGTTTCAAGCTGAGGCTGTTGTTTTCTTTTTTAAAAAAAAGAAATAGCACATTGTCAGTATAGGGATATTATATATTCTGAAAGAATTTCCAGGGTTTAAGCATAGCTATTAGCTGCTGCCTTTTAACCGAGCCATTTCAGGGTGATAATCTCTCCCTATCAGATCATGATTTTGAGCAATTGGTATCTCTGATATTAGCTTTAACCTTTCCTGTGTAAGCTCATTAAGATGGAGAAAACATACACAAGGGACGCCACAGAGTCCTCATCTTTCGGTGAGTCCTTCCTCTTTAGCAAGAGAAACAGGTTAAACAACAGACAATAGTATGTTGTGGTTTCTCCTGTGAGAGTGCCACAGAATAAATGAGATTGTGGATTCATGAAAAATCAGTGTCACGTGTCACACAGTGGTGTCCTGGGCTGGCTCTGATACTGTCACCTGAAGGCGCTGGTTCGGGCTGTTGATCCTTCAGCAGAGGGGACTGAGCCAGCAAAACCTGGCAGAGCAGAGCAGGTGAGGGAGAATATAGCAAGGAGGAGCAAGATGCTTATTGGTACTGCTGAAAGGGTGATTTTTAAGATAAAACACATAGGGCTTTTGTTTGCTTCCTGCAGTGATCTCTGCAGGCAGATCCAGTTTGCTGTTTGCATTTCACCCTAATCTGTACAATGTTGATCTAGATGTTTAATGAGTGGATTGGTGTGAAATCAGGCATCAGGCTTCCAGACAGTGGCTTCGTAAATACAATAAGCAGCCGCTCTTCTAGCCTGGAGGGGTTGTTATGAACTTTTTATCACTGATTTTTATGACATGCTATTCTGACAGCATTTGGATTTGTGGAAAGGAAAAAAAAAAAACAACCTCCTCACTTTCCCAAGAAATCTCCATTTCAAAGGTTTACACACTGCAACAACTACTACATAATTGTTGGTGGGTAAGCCCCTGCATGATTATGCAAGCAGGGCACACAGACACTTGAAAAAATCATCCGGATATTTACTCTGACAGCCAGATAGAGAGATACTGTGAGGCTGATCAGAGGGTGTCAGGCACACTCTGAGGAGCTGCCTCGCAGCCCAGGGGCGGGCATAACGGCTGAAGCCCACATCAGTCTTTTAACTCTTTCTGTCAGCTGATGGTTGGATGTTTGGCGGTGGTGCTTTTGCCATAACGATGCTCAAAATGCCTCCTGGAGTAGCAGGTGGACCGATTCTGTGCAATTGCCCCATTAATACAGTTTCAAAACTATTGTCTTGTTCTTAGTCTCTTGTAAAGACTAAAAACCCAACAGAAGACCATTAAAATTAAAAGCAGCCCCTTAAAGGATAGTTCTGCTAAATCAGAGGGGTGAAGTCTTTTTAGTAGTAGAGCTGAAGGGAGCAGAGGCAACCCCGTCTTCCAACTTTTATGACGAGATTACTTGCGCTATAGGGACACATAGTGCCGAGGGCTGTGCAAATACAGCCTCAGAGCACTTGCGTGCTTGGTACGTGAAAAGGGAGGGGCAGAGCAGGAGGAGGGGAAGGGGGGTGCCCTGGCTCCTCAGAGCAGGGCAGTGGGCGACAACGAGACGCTGGGCGCTGCCCTGCTAGCGGCCCTGAGGTTGCAAGCTCCCTGCTTGCAACCCTCCCTTGGGGTCCTGCCCTGTCCCACGGGATGTTGGCAAGGCTTAGCGGGCTCCAGATGTATTCAGATATATGCCAGGCTGCCATGGTCCCAGTGCACTCCTCAGCATTTGTCAAAAGTGGTTGTAAAATGCTGAAAACTCCCTTTGCTTGGGCATAAACAGCTGCCCAAAGGAAAAAACCAATGGGGAGGCAGGTACATAGCTCAAAACCAACTGTACCCAGCTGTATAAGCAAAACCTGCTTATTCTCTGCTGCTCAGTGCTGCCAAGCACGGGCTGTGAGACGGCTGTGGGGCTGGGGCCACTCCCAACAGTTGCAGGAGAGCAGAGTCTGCTGCAGCATACACAAACTGGAGAGATGTTGGTCTGCTATTAAAAATAGGTAATGGGCCGTGACGTCCACCAAATGAGGTCTTGTGATAGTCACAACAAATGCGGTGTTTCAGGCAGATGAACATAATTCTGTCAGTGGGATTAAAAGGAAATGCTGCAAAATTACACAGATGGTTTTCAAGAAGTCGTAAAATGTTAATTGAAATGGCTTTTTTATTTGTTGTGTGCTATGTTGCAACATAGCACCGGGCGTGTGGATTAAAAGGCTGTCTGGATTTTTAGGGAGGTGAGGTGAAGTGGGAAGGACTCTATGGGACATGCTATAAACAGCTCAGGCGAGGTTTTTTCCTGCCCTGTCCTGTAGCTTTGCATCTGCCCAAAAGAAGGAAGGTGTTCTTGTTTATACCTTTAGTAAAGGCCAGCTGAGAGGGAGAGGCATGAGTGTATGACATCGGTGGATGTGGGGATGGGGCAGGCATGGCTGCTAGGGTGCTCAGTGCAGCGAAGAAAAAAATCCATTTTAAATTGTGTTTCTTTGATTCTCGCCTGGCCGGTGCCATTTTGCTTGTGCTGAGGAGCTGGCTAAGTACACAGCCTCCCCTGGCAGCTTGCACAGAAGGCGGCAGTGTCCAGTTTGCCCAGCAGTCTGATTATGAAAAATTAGAGTAGTCCGAGGAAACCTTGGATGCATATGGGCTTCCTCATCCGAGGGCTTCAGCTCCAGCCCTTCCAGCAGAGCTGCAAGCCCTGGCTTTCAGCCTTTGTAACCAATTTGGTTCCTTGAAAACTGAGTGTGTGTCACATTCACAGCACAGACTTTAACAGAGGAAGCGTGCAACTTCCATTGCAAGGGTTTCTTTCTGACAAGGTGTGCTTGCTGCAGGGGTATGTGCTAGAAATTAAATAAATACTTGCTGCTCCTTGCAGAGCAGAAATCTCAAAGCTCGTGGCTGGGTTTCTTCTTCATTGCAGAACCAAGCCCTGCAAATGGCTAATGATGGTCTAGAGCAACTGTGCTGCCTGCCTGTAGTGTTCGCATATGTGCCAGCTTAGCAAGACAAGGGTGGGTTTTGGGAATCTGGTAAGATAAATGCACAGAAATCAAAATATGATTTAGTATCTGTTTTAAAAATAACACACAAGTGCCCTAACTGAGATGTGAGCTCTTTGCGCAGGTGGAGATGGTCTCCATCCCAAACATGTTGTGGACTAGTCAGAAGGCAAACCAAAACCCAGAGGCACAGAATCCAGGCAATTTGCCTAACATCGGAGGCAGAATTTGCCCTCAGTATTTGGGTGTCTGATGCATGGATGGAGTTTTTGGATCCTGGGACACCCTACAAATGCTCACATGGTGGTCGGTGCCTTATAGCTATGCTGAGGGGACACAGCTGTTTTTGCGGAGGTTGCCAACATCCTATGGGCTGTCCTGCCCTGCCCCGTCTGCCCTGCATGCATGGCTCAGAGGTTCAGTGTCCCTGAGACAAATGCTGAACTTGCGTTCCCTCCCTTGCTGTGGTTAGCAGAGGCCTGAAACGGGAGGATCTCATGGCTCCTGAGTCTTGCAGAAAAAGCAAGGGGCAAGCTTTTTCTGCGGAATATCCAGTGCTGGCATCTGTGAAATGTTGCTATTGATTTTACGAAAGCAGTTAATGAGTTGACTGTAAAGCAGGAAATTTGGGAGAGCAACAGCATGGGAACAAGCTGTGTATGGTGAGGTTTAGATGAAGGGGGATGCCAAAAATTATCACCTATGCTTGCTGAGCGGCAAAACCAAGCTATGAAATGCATTGTCTGTGTTGGCACCTCCTAGGTGGGTGGGGAGGCACTGCAGCAATGCCCTGTCCCACTGCAAGCGAGGCAGGCTGCTAGTGTGGGTTTCAGCACAGTCACCTTCACTTCGGGTATGCGTCCACAAGCTGAGGTGGTTCAGACCTGCAGCATTGGTCTGGATGGGGCCCGTGGACCAGCACACAGCTGGCACCTGTCTCAGCCAGTGGTAAGGGTGCAAATGGAGACCAAACCCGAGTGCCTTAACAGGACAAACAAATGCCCAGTGTGGTTGGTAGAGGTGGGCAACCTTCCTCTAAGCTGCTCTGTAAATGTCAAAATCTGAACCAGGGCAGAAATATTGTTTCTGCAGATGACAAGTTACCAAGGAGGATGGGCTCCGTCTCCATTCAGGCGGGCTGTAAAGACCTCTCCTAGCATGCTCCCATGTTCATCGCCACAAAGGCCGTGCTGTGGGAAATCTCAGTCCGGTCAATGAAACATCTCCCTCTGCAGAGCTGCATCTTTATTTAATGTTTTACGGTGACCTCCTTGTGCATGGCGATTTTCTCTAGTCTGTAAATTCACGTGTGGTATTTCAGAGCTTACTTCTTGGGGAGGGGTTTTTGGCTTTAAAGACCTGGGTGGGGAAACATGTTTCAAAGACTTCCAAAATGTTACAGTGTTCAGTTCCTACGGTGTTAGAGAGTTAATTTCTTCATTTAATCCTTACCTGACATTGCTTTGCCTGTTGTACAGCTGTGGGAAACGCTGAAGAGATTTGCATCGGATTTGTTAGGCCATGCCACGTGGCTAGTATGATCAGATTTTAGTGGTTTTATCAGCCTGTCAGCATGCATCATTTTCTCTCAGGGGAAATAAGTGATCCGCTTGTCTTCCCTGCTTATTTCACATTTGACTTGATGCTCCTACTGTGGCAAAAGATACCTTGAACTTTTTTAATCGTGCTCCTTTGGAGATGGTGATAAAAAAATCTGCTCTCTGAAGACATTTCCTCAGCCTGCGGGCTAATTGGGGCCACCAGTGATTTGAAGTAAGCATCCTTGTAAATGAGCCCCTGACCAGGTTTTGCATTTCTGTGTCACTAGTCTGTCCTTACGTTTTAGGGATTTTGATCATCAAGACCAAGTCTGAGGCACCAGATCTCAGCACAGCTGTGCTTAAAGCAACTCTTTTTATGTCTCTAAAGCAAACTCTCCTAATTGTAAGCAGGTAAGGAGGATTAATGGTAGTTAGTAATTTGTCTCTTGCTCTTTAATATGCTTGTAGCCCCACGGGGACACACACTGACTCCAGTGCCTCAGAAGAGGCAAATATTTGGACGAAGAAGGCAGCTGGAGCTGGAGGGCTGAAGTGGGCCTTAGGCAAGATATTAATCCTTGTCCTCTGTTCAGGTACTCATCCAGGCTTCCCTCTGGCTTGGTAGTTTTGAAGTCTCCTGCTCCAGCAGCTCTGCAGCGGTTCTGCTGGAAACTATTGAAATCTACAGCCAAACACTGGGCAGAACTGCACTGTTTGTCAGAAATTCGTCCTTGAACATTCACTGCATCCGTGAGGTACCTGGGGGATGAGTTTCCGACTTCCCATTGTAATTTTGTCAAATTTGCTTTATATGAACTGCTTTGAGACCAAAATGGAAGACGTGGCCTTGTCAGACAACTTGCTTTGTGATTTGGGCTTGTTCCAACCTCAGTCGATAAGGGAAAACATAGCATGAAAACACCCTACTTGAGTTAAGCACATGAAAATGTGGGATCAAACTGTCCCTGCTATGAAGTGGCATCACATCACATGCTGTGGCTCGCAGGGCCACTGGAAGATTTTCTCAGACGGTGTCTGTGTATGTGCAACCCTTCAAAAGCAGAACACAATGCAGGAAAAGTGTTCTCACCAAAAATCTTGGGAACCTCGCTGAATAAATGGCCTAATTAAGACTGAAGAGGACTTCAGTGCTCTGAAACACTTGTGAAGTGCTTAGCTGAGTAGAAATAGACTGAAAGAAAGAAAACCTAAGGTTTTTTCCTTTTTCTTTCTCGCATGCAGACACTGGCAAAATCAACGGTTTCATCTTTGCAGAAATTCAGGTGCCAGTGCACATAGTCACAATCAAAACGCTTCAAATGAAAAATTGCCACGTGTAATAGGGGCTTTTTAAACAGAGCAATTGGCAGCTACCTGCTTAGTTTGAATGATTTTATTAGTATAAAGTAGCCATTTTTCTTCCAGTTTCTTCCACTATTGTGTTACGGGTTTATGCACAACCTCCTGTACCTTGTGTAAAGATATTTAAAATGGATACATGGAATCTGTGTCTTTTCCTGACAACTTGAGCAATTAGTTGCAATTTGTTGGCAAAGAGAAGGCAACGAGACGTGATCTTACTGATTTCTGTAATGGTATGTAGAAGCTGCACCCCTCAGAAGTAATGACTGTCTGGAGGCTCCTCATCACTGGGATGTCCACTGGTGGTGCCAATTTGCTGTGCTTCAGTTGTGTGGAGTAAGAACAGCTGTACTGGGTCAAACCAAAGAATCCATCTGGCCTTTCTGCCCATCTCCAGAATGCCTAGAAGAGTGTGTATGGACCAGGGAAGCAAACACCCCGTGTCCTGGAGGCCAGAATATATCGGGTTACCCAAAACAGTGGTGTTTTCCTGAAAGGCAAATAGCATGCTGGCAGTGTCATGCTGCTGCTGCTGAGGACAGACATGAACTGATGGGTTTCTGCAGTCAGCTCTATAAGATGCAAGAAGCCAACGCTGTTAACTTAGGAGAATACCCTGCTTCTGTTGCAGTTTTCATTCACACTTCCAAATCATGTTGGTCTTGGGTTTTTTAATTTCTTGATACTTAGAGCACTTAAGTTTAACTTGACTATCCTCTTTTCCAATGATTGTAATCTTTTCTGCTTTCCACCATAGAGCCTCAGCCTCTTGCATAGCAATAGCTGAGCTGTGAGAACACTTGAAGAGTTGCCAGGAAAGTTGAGTGACGGTCAAAAGCTGCGTAGAACAAATTGTTACGGATGCTGGGTATTTCATTCCACTGTTTTAGCACTGGCTGATCCCGTTGTTTTGCCATGGTTTTTGAGATGACCATGTTCTAGCTAAGCTGTAATGGGGCAGTGTTAGAGACCCTGGGAGATGGCAAATGGGAACTTAAACAGCTCAGATGGGCTAATGGGTATTGAAGGAAGAACAGCCAACTGATAGTAATTATCTTGAAACAGCAATTAAGTTGTCTTGGTTCACTGTTGTGGGCCAGTGCTTTTTCAGATGTCAGAACAGGAGCTGGGCAGCCACAACCTCAGGTTGTGTGACTGTGATCATTTTTCCTCCCTTTGTACTGTCAACTTCCATTTCAGGCTGTGTCATGTTCAAGCAGGCAGGATGCCTTGTGAAAATCCTGGCCCATGTGCTTTGCTAGCCTCCTTTACAGATTGTGATTTTTTTTTTTTGATCACATCCTCTTAATACATCCTGTAGCACAAGACATTGTCTGGTCACTTGGCCACCTTTCTCCAATGCTTTCTTAGGCAATCCACTGCCTTAAAGGGCTCTGGGCTTCACCTGCATTGCTGGGCAATTTTTAGCTCTTTACCTGTTTGGTTCCCTATCGCAGTTGATACTTTTAGGAGGTACAACTTTGTGCTTGATCTTCTGCTGTGGGCGATGAAGCCCTCCATAGGGTGAGTGGGTGAGGAAGTGTGGCTGCCACTGATGTAGCATCCTTGAGGACACCGTGCTTGTCCTGACTAAAGTTACTAGGGAATGTGCTTGTGGCTGCTTCACCCCTTGTAGCTATGATTGCTTCTCCTTTTAAAACAAACAGGCTTTGCCTGCATCGGAGAATGTGCACCAATTACAGCTCATGGTGGGCAATTAGTTTGAATCCAGCAGAAGCTCTGCTGTCACAATTTGCAGCTTAACTTTTCTTCCCTTGTTCTGCTGTCAGCAGCTGTAATCGGGTCAAATGCTGTAGCACAGACGGGACCGCCATTCCTCGCATCCCTCTCAGCAAAGCCCCTGTGCCGCCGTGCAACATGCCGTAAAGCAGCTGATGGCTGCTGAGCCCAGACGGGTCTGGGACTGCATGTTGCACTGACCAGACATACCCTAGTGTGAGTTGGTTTTATGACAACCCGAGAAGCAGGAGGGAGAGGATGTCCAGTGTTTTTTATTTGCTCTTTCTATTGTGTGAGATGGCACTGACAAAGAGTAGAGGGCGCCTGACTCATTTGCTACTGTGCTTCTGTGTAATTGGAGTCCATCCCTGTTGTGAAAAGTTTATGGTTTTATATAGGTTAAGTGGGAGAGAAGTACAAATTGTTTCCATTTTTCCTGATGGGGGAACTATGAGACAGAGCAGTGTTTGACCTGCCCACATCACATTGCTGGCATTTGGCATAGCTGAGTATTTTGAGCAGATTTCTTGAATGTCGGGCCAGTGCCCTATAAACACAGGTTGCCTTTTGTTGTTTGCTGGGCACAACTGAATGGGAGAAGCAATAAAGGGCCTCTGTAGGCAAGGCACTGAGGAATGCTTGCTCACTTTACATATGAAAACATTTATCCTAATACTCAGAGCTCACATAGCTAGCAGTGAGGGGTTTCCATGGGCCTGAAGTCTGGCAGAAAGAGGGTCACACCACCCTCTTCAAATGAAATGCTTTAATTTTAATTAAGTCCACTACCTCCTGGGAAGTTGCAAGCTCCCAAATTTCTTAATTACCTACTGTGCAGCTGAAGCTCAATTGTAATTTAGGACTTGGAGATTCTTTTTTCTTTCCATTTTAATTGTAAACAGCACCAGAGAAGGAGCGTGTACTGCAGTAGATCCACTGGCAGTGATAGATGAGCCAGTGCAGAGAGAGACAGAAATAACATGGCAGATTGGCTGTGGTTTTTAGCTGTCTAGGAATGAAGCAGAAGAGTGCTGCCCGCACACCATCTGGATGAGACAGCGAGAGGTGGCGAGCTTCACATGAGCGCAGGAAGAGGAGGGTGCTTTTCCCTTGTCAGAGATCAGAACTGACACTTTGATGTGTTCAGGGTGCCATCTACCCTGTCTAAATATTTATTTCTTGTGCTGTGCTCAGTCTAATGCAATCAGACTACAGTGTGGAGGGTTGCCATATCCTTTTAGCTCTGAATTTGTCTTGCAGTAACAGGCTCTACTGCCCCCAAACTACGCATGCATATTGCAAGCGGGGAGAAAAGTTGGAGCACCAGCTCGCATTATAGCACCTCACGCATTGCTTCTCTTATTGCTATCAATTAGATCTGACAGACCTTGCTGTACAGACTACCTTAGGGTTTGTCATGCAGAGATAGAGAGACACTAATGAAGTTACATGCAAGCTTGATTTCCTTTATATTAGTAGGAAGATAAATTAGCTAGTATTTTCTTTTGAAATATAAAAATGTAAATTGACTTCTATTGATATTGTTTTAATATTTCCACTGAAAATTGAACGATAATGCACTCTGCATGTTTTCCATATATTCCCACTAGTTGAAGAACAATGTGCTGTGACAAAACCAGTCCGAGCAATCTCTCTGCTAAGCAGAAACACGCTCAATTTGAGCATGCTAACCGTAAGTTAAATTATCCATTGCACATGCACTCCTCCACCCATGCACAGACTATCCTGTGAGGGTAGGCTGGCTTAGATTTTTTTTTTTTTTTAAAATCACTTGAGTCCCTTGGACCTGTGTGAGATACAGAGTTGGATTTGTTGAGCCTAACACACCCACTGGTGCCTATTATCATCAGTCCTACCTGTTGTCTTGGTCTGCGAAACTCTCTGTAATAGACTTGTACAGAATTGGTTGTGTAAACACATGTTGAATAAGGAGTGTTTTACTTGGAAGAAGAGTGCTTATTCTGCTCAGCTCAAGCATGATTGTGATAGTTAGGTTTGGTCCTTCGTTCTTCCAGACTTTTTTTTTAAATAGGATTGTTAACTTGAACTCACCACCCCGTTATGTCTGTAGTCCAGACTGTAAATAGCATGGAGAGCAATTTTTCGGGCTTCTCAGTGTGGAAGAGCTAAATCATCAAGGAATGTTCTTATAGTGCTGTGTTGTCACTGCAGCATGTGGAGGGGAGAAGTTGAAATGCAGTTAAGGAGTGGCTTGACCAGCAGCAAGAAGTGCACTGTTAAAACAAGCCCTTTCCCTGCTCCCCACAGCTGATGTAGGTAGTTGCAGAGATTTGGAGCATCCCTGGGCAAATCTTATTTTTGGGAGTGGAGAGACTCAAAAGGCTAAAGCAAGCTTCTGCTGCCTATTAGACACTTCAGGGTGGCCCAGGCACTTGCCGAGTGCTAGTAAATGTGACACTGGACCTATAGGAGACCTTCAGTGACAGGGGGAGGCCAGGCAAGATGTCTATCTAAAATGTCCCCACATGTTGATATCTGTGCACCTGGGTATCACCTGAACTTTCCAAGCCACATTGTCGCTGTGTCCTCACAGAGCCACCTGCTTGCACCCGCATGCCCTGGGCAGATGGAGGAGCCCCCAGGGGCTCCCTGCCCAAGGTCTCTGTGGAGGATTGGTTGTACAGTGCTTTCCTCTTGGCTTTGTTTTCCTGTATGTCAGCTGTAAATGCCATGGGACAGAGGGATCTTTTTGCATGCAGGCATGTGCCTACAAAATGGCTTTCTGCTGCTGGCACTCTGTGACCAGGATCCAGCCCGCTCTGCCATCCTGAGCGCCACCATGCGGCAGGACTCCTGTGTCTTCCTCTCTCCACCTGGAGTAGGACTGGGCTCTGCTGTGAAAGCTCAGAAATTACGCTGAAACTGGGAAAATATACTGATTTTTTTTTTCAAATAAAATTTACTTCAATTTGGTTTTATAACCCATCCTTATGATCTGTCACAGCCATTTAATTTAATAAATTTAAACAAACAATGATGGAGAAGAGATACTCTCCAGTTTTATAAGGGAATTACAAGAGTAATCCCTGAAAAAAATTGTTTGTATATGTGCATGTATAAATAAATTGTCATGATCATGTATAATTTATATATGACTACATACATTCACTGTGGGATTTATAGTATTTAGCTATTAACTGTCTTGAACATCCTTTAAGTTGTGCTTACAACTTAATGCTGGATAAGTAAATATGCTTATGATTTAAAGGCACCATCAGCTGAATGAGAACTGGTGAGCTCAGAGAGAGGAGAGGCGATATCAGCTGTGAACTTGGTGTGTATTTTATTAAGGTGGATGCGTCCATGAGTGGTGATAGATGAGGGGCACTGGGTGAAAGATTGTCCCTGTTCAGCACTGTGGTCTTACAGCCAACCATTCCCAGGAAACTTTTTTTAAGATGGCATAGGTTTTTTTGTTTTTAGTGTTGGAGAATAACCTCTTTAAAATAGCAATGTAGAGGTCGGTGCCCACTGTCAGGTAGGGGCAGGTTCTTGGAGGGGCTCAGACCCAGAGGCTCATCTGCTGCAGCACAGCAGGGGGACAGGCTTGCCAAGCTGTGAGGGTACCTTGCTTTGTCATCCTGTGATAAGAATGAGGATAAGAGACAGTGGAAACAGTAGTAATACTTAAAAGATAAACGATTGTCCCCTGTGTATGTTTTCCACTGTGTATAATGTAATTGGCATTACTTTAAAGATGCATGGAAAAATACTTGCTCCTTTGGGGACTTGGTAAGCAGCTAAAGGACTTTGTGTGCAATGCCACCTCCTTTATTTTTATGAAGTGGCTAAATGGAAAGTAGGTGTTGAAGCAGAGCAGGAGAGCTCGTTAGGTTGTATAGCACTGGTCCATGCAAAGTGGGTTGTATTTGTCTGTGTGTTGGGGGGCGGGCGGGGTGGG
The DNA here is from genome assembly GCA_013401315.1 of Balaeniceps rex. Lineage (NCBI taxonomy): Eukaryota > Metazoa > Chordata > Aves > Pelecaniformes > Balaenicipitidae > Balaeniceps > Balaeniceps rex. The sequence continues at coordinate 13,176 of VYZW01026154.1, forward strand.
GCACGGACAGTCTGTGTTCTTCTCCCCGCAGCAGCTGTCTTGGATGATCTTTTGGCCACGCCAGGTCCCATGACTGTGGTAGCAAGGCAGATCCTAGAGTCCCCTGGGTGCTAGCTCTGTTCCCAAGTGAGTCAGCACAACCCTCTGGGTGCTGCACCCTGCCTTGCCAGTGGCTCTGGGACCGCAGGGTGAGATGCCCCAGCTCTTCCAGTCATCAGGAGATGGCACAGGAAACCTGCTGGATGCTTTCCCTTATCTTTAGCAGATAAGCTAAAACACAGGATCAAAGAGAGGGAATGGGGCCGCACAAGAAGCGAGGGAGACTTGCATGCTGCTGCTGTATGGTCCTTAGGCTTTCACTGCGGTTTCAACCTTCAAATGTACGGGTGGACCAAGTATATCACTGATAGACGAGGTCTTCTGCACAGTCTTTATGGCTTTATTTTACATATTTTTGAGAAGTTTATGCAATTGTGCCATTGCTTAGGTCTTACAGAAGCCCTGACCCCCCCAGCAAACAAAACTCTCATGGTCTTAGAGTTTATTACTAGAGCCTTTTGTGTAGCTTCCAAAAAAAGGTGTTCAGTTTAGTTGCAGATATTTTGCCATTCCAACATCTTTGTATTATCTTTGCCTAGTTTAGCCCTCACAGGTTGGTTGTAATTCTTCACTCTGTTTGCGTGAGGGGTATTAAAAAAAAGTGTTATTCCTAGCTCTGCATGAGATCTCCTTGTTTATGAAATACCAGCTTGAGGTGCAATTACCACAAATAATTGCCAAGAATACTTGCTCTAAAATCTAAACTTAGCTTTCTGGTTATTGTTGGCAATGCTTTTTACAAACGGAAATTGGCTATTTAAGGCTGAATATTATGTTGTTATACTTGGTAATCAGGCACTGAGACTGCACTACAGTAAGATTTTATTATCCTTAAGTGGCATTTTATTTAATCGAAGGAATGAGAGGAGCAACGTTCTGGTCCTTCAGGTGTTGGGAACAAAGAGTTTGGGAGTCACTTCATCCTTATCACCCTGCCAGGGAGGTGCCGTGGTGGACAAAAAAATTACGGCCAGAAAACCCTGTCCTTTCTGACAAAGGAAACTTAAGAAGATGTGGTCCCATAGCATGAAACCTTCCTTAAGTTATTTCTCAGCTACACCTGGTGCTGCTGTGGTGCCCCGTTAGTGCTACGGATGCCGTGTGGGATCCTGCTGTGGGATGGGTGAGATGTGGGCCCTCCTTTGGCAGTGGTTGTCCTGGGCTGCAGGAGTGCTAGTGTGTTGGTGTGAAGGATTAATGCGTCTTATCGCATGCCACGTGGCAAAGTTGCTTTCGTTTCTTTTAGTTTACTTTTCTTCAAAAACTTAATTTCATGTACAAACAAACATCTGTCAGATTTTTATCAAAATAAAAAGTAAATTGCTGAAAGCGAGAAAAAATTTTGGGTGGTTGTTTTGGAAGAAAATTGTAGGGGTTTTATAGAAAAACATTGGTATACTTTACCTCTTTCATAAACATATATCTCAGGGCTGCAGGGATGGGGTGAGGGATAAGAAATGGAAAGTATAAGAAGGGCTTTCCATTAAACCCACTCCCTTGAGAAACAAAGGACATCACAGAACAATGCTACTAATAACAGACAGCGTGGGGTCTCACCTATTAAACCCATCTAGTCAGATGAGAAACTAGCATTAGCTGACAGTTTGGGAGGTGAGTCCCTGATCTTCGCAGATTTCAGACGTGGAAGTCTGTTTCCTCTGATACAATAAAAATTGGAAGATAACGGAGGGCTCTGCCATGCGGGCTGGGCGCTTGGGTGCTGCCCTATGTGCTCGGAAGATCAGCAAACGGACAAATAATGCTGCACTGTGCTCTTTGACGGGTTTCTGGCAGGGAATCAGCATCTCGAAGAGTTCATGGCTTTAATCTCAATAGCATTTTGTTATCGTTTCCCCCAATGGCTGGTATATGCTTTTATTTTTAGATAATGGGTGCTCGCGGGGCCATTTTTCCCACCACTCCCTTCCCTCAGGAAAACCTTTCAGCATGTCAAAACTGCCATTAAAAACAGGGTTGACTATTTCCCATGAAAGGGAGTTTGCCCTGAGCTGTTATTGATGAGCAAAGCTGTCATTGGAAATGTAGGATTTTAGGAAGGATGCTGATGAAAGTCAAGGAGATTGGGAGAAATACTGATTGCCAGAGATGGTTAGGTTGCTTTGCTGTGTGCCAGGGAAGCTGGCTGCTACGAAAGGCCATGTTTGCTGGTCCTGCCATCGCAGGAGCAGAGCTGACATTGTCATTTCACGGTCAGAAAAGCTCCTAACTGTTTGAGGAAGGGTTTGGATGCTGTGATGATAAAAGTTTCTGTAACTTTAAACAACCATGAAGCAGAATGGCTGCTTTTTTATTTTAAATTTATTTCCAAGATACGTGAGCTCTTTTTTTAACTGTGCAAAACTGTTGTGTAAACTGTTACTCTGATACCCCAAAGCATCAGGTCTAATATTCAGATGCCAAGTATCTGCAGATTCCCCTAACTCCAGCTGGAGTTTTATTTCCTTTTAAAAATCAATGTTGTGATGTTTTGCATTCCTAAAACCCAAACTCTGGGAACTCTCTGATTTATGAGAATTTCAGCTTTGATAAAAAGAAAATCAGAGAGAAAGAGGAAAATGTCAATGTTAAATGTATAAAACAAGACAAGGAAAACTCCAGCTTTCATTTTTTATATATATACAGTTATATATCTATATCTGTGTGCATGTATGTATAACATAAATGATTCTCAGGAAGTCTATTCCATAATTTTTGGATGCTTATGTGGTCAAATTAAAAGCGTAACAATGTCACATATAAAATGCAATGCAACTATTCACTGAAAAAGATGTCATCACGTTAGAAAATACATTTTCTTGTATGTCTCCAGATATTTCACTGAGTACAATTCCAGGACAGAAGTTCTTTTCCTCTCACAAATAAAATGTAGGGATGCAGCGGGATGTCCTTAAAAACAATTCCTTTGTGAAGAATAACCAAATTTACTGCAGAAAAAGCATTACTTACTGTCAGAAATATGGCAGATCTCTAGATGTGTGCTTTTGGTTACTGAGGTAATTGAGAAAATTAGAGGATGATCCTATTTGGCACTACATGCCCGCTTGTGCATTGGGCTGGGTGCCTTATGTAGCCTTCTTGAAAGGGAAGGTGCTGGGGGTCCTGCAGAGCTGGACTCTAAATGCATGGTTTCTTCTGGGTTGTTTTTGGAATTCAATCAGTCAAGTTGTTCTGTTTGGAACTGGAGGATCAGTTAACAAGTAATTTATTAACTGAACGGTTTTCTCCACTTCTAAAAGCTTGCTCTATGCCTGTGCACGTCTGGCTCCTGCCAGCTCCGAGGCATTTGTACATCTTTAAACATGTGAGTAGCTCCCAGAAATCAAGGGCACTGCTCATGTGCTTTGGGTGTTCACAGGACTGAGACCTTAAAGAAAAACGTGGTCTAAATAATAAACGAATATCTGAGGCTGCCACTTCCGTGAGCAATCCTATTACATTGAGTAGGAGCTTTCTACGAACCCTGTTGCAAGATGAGGCTCCAAAAAGAAGGAGGAAAAAGGCTGGAAGTCACTGGTGTGCTCAAAAGTAGCATTTGATTTGGGGTGACTCCATCTGTGGGTCCCACCTTGGAGCTCCTCTGGACCATACCATGAACTAAACATTCAGCCTCTTTAATTATGATCCTAAGGACTGTAAGTCAGTAACTGTTTCTGGAAACTGTGGCTAAAAGAAAAAGGAGATGAGGAAGAAAAAGAAAAATGCTAGGAAGAAGGAGATCAAAGGCTAGAAGGAGTAAATAGTTTTAGACAGAGACTGAAGTAAGTGATGGACAGTTTTCCTTATTTTTATACAAGTTCTTCATCAGTGTAATAACGCGACTGGTGTGGCATGGCCTTTAGCTGGAGCAGGCTGGCAGGGAGCCACTGAATCTCACTTGTTTTTGCTTTGACAGTGCAATGTCAAAGGGCACAGTGGCTCATTGCTGTAAATCTCGCTGCTGTTTATCCTGCACCACTGTGCACAGGTCTTCAGGCAGAAGTCATCTTTCATCAGGAGTTTTTTATATACTGACCAGTAATCCACAGGGTCTGAGCACGCTGTCTTCCATCTGTAGTCAACATCAAAAGAAGGCCCCAGTGTGATGAATCGGGATTTTTCCTTCTGCCGCTGTGGTTAGGAGTGTAGCGATGGGAAAGCAGAGCACAGTTCAAAGATCTGCATTACTGAAATTGGCTTGTAATGCTTTATTCATATCTTCGATACTGCCAGATGGAAGGCAAATTTATTCGTTCTGTTGCCTGGCTGTGATAGAGAGTGTTAAGTCCTAGAGTAAGAAAGATAAGTATTTTGCTGAGATGCTGTTAAAGGCTTTACCTGCAGAATGACAGAAGTGGCACCAGAGGGGCTCTTTGGAGGTCACCCAGCTCAAGCGCCTGTTCCAGGGGAGATCCCAGCGCCGGAGCGGATTACCTACGCAGGTCTGAGGAGCATTGCTGCATCCATGATGGGGTGTGTGTCATCTGGGCAGCCTGGTCCAGCCTCCTGTTGGGAAGATAGATGTGGGCAGCTGGTGGCCTCCTCTCTGCTGGCATTGGGAGCCCCATAGACAGCTCAGTGTCTCCGGTAGCCCTCCAGTCCTTCTCTGCGGGGCTGCTGGTTGCTGCATGGGGTTAGTCTGCACCCCCAGGCAGTGATTGGCCCTTTTCCTTATCAGACCCCAGAAGGTTTCCGATGGGCCCCGTCCTCAGGTTTACCAGGGTCCTTCTAGTGTAGGCCTCTAGCTGTTTCTCAGGTTGTCACCTGCCATGGTATAATGTCACCTGCAGATTTGCAGAGGGCGTGCTCAGTGTCAAGGCACGTGCCACTGATGATGGCCCCGATATTGGTCAAACTTCCTCCTTGTCCTTTACTGCTTGGAGACAGATGCCAGGAGCATGGGCTCCTGGGGGGCTCACCCAGCACTCCCCACACCCTCCCTTCCCTAAGGGTGGGGGGCAACATCAGCCCTGCCCTAGATGTCAGGGACCTCCCGTGATCACCAGTTTTTCACAGGTGATTTTCCAATTTTCAGTTTTACAGGTTTGGATTTAGGTTTTGGTTTGTTTGTTTGTTTGTTTGTTTGGGTTTTTTTTGGTTGGGTAAGTGATGTGACATATACGCAGAGGATATATTACAAGCCGTAAGGTTTTACGGTATATCAGGAATGGAAGCAAGCAGATCTAGCTGTTGGCAGCAAGTATTAAAAACGAAGCAGGTTTAGGGAGGATTATTTCTGGCTTTTCATTTGGAGAAATAATCTCCATTTAAAAGTTAGTTACTAATATGCCCCATGACTATACATTCATCTTTACCCCAATAATGGATTAATATGCCTGAATTTTCACTTATGTTATAATCCAATCAGCAGCAAATCTCCCTCTTTAAATTCAAGGTATTCAGCAGAACAGGGACTCTCTGAAACCTTTCTGTTCAGTAAGATGACTCAAACGTAGTGGAGCAAGTTTAAATTTCGTGATACTATGTGATTCAGCAGAAGTTGCCTTTTGCCATATAATTTGTGTTTTCACAGTGGAATGAAGTATTCAAATACCCTGTGCAAACATGGAGGCTGAGGTGGGGAAATTCTGAGGTCAGGGATTTGTTGGGTATGGGGAAGGTACCGATGGAGGGGCAGTGGGTATCAGGGCCTTCTGGGGAGAAGCAGCAGACCATGGTCGAGCCAGAGACTTCTGGAAAGGAGAGTGCTCTCTTTTGCCCTTGATTTGGCTTATTTTGCAATTGCAGACGTGTCCTTGGATTATCTGCATACTTACCATAAGCTGCTCTTGAACCTCAGGGTCTTTTACAAGCACTACTGGAAAACTGAGTGCTTGTTTGGGTGGCACAAAAGGGTTACAGAAGCAGTATTCCTTCTGGTGCGGCGCAGCCAGCATCACCTGCGCAGGGCTGGCGGAGCTGCTGTCCTCTCTAGCTGGCAGGGGCAGGCTTGAGAGAAGTTGTGGTTTGTAAACCTGCAGGAGGGTCCTTGGCTGGAGAGGAGGTTTCAGTGTGAACAGCGATTTCGGTGGGTTTTTCTCCTCTCAATTTGATACCAGTGTGCAGCTGGCAGAATAGACAAAGCTCATGTGCCTGCCTACCCTGTTGGGAAGCTGAGGAAAGCCCTGGGAGCAGATCCCATCCCAAGTGATGAAGCGATGTTGCTGTTCCTGTGGTTTCCAGCAGTTCAGACATAGCGTGCACTCGGGACCCATGTAATGCTTCACAGTCTCAATTGTGGTTCATTAAGTGGTGATAGAGGAGAGGAGTAAATGCCATTCAAAGAAATATCTCCTTTTATTGGGGCCTGAGCTTTCCGACCCTGAATTAAGCTGAAAGGGACCCATGCAGAGCCACGTACAAAGCTTATTCCCTTCCTGCTTTGCCCACTGGGCACGGAAACATTGCTGGCACAGGGCAGACACGGTAGCAAACCCACTAGCCTGCGATAAAGCACAGGAGGTCATGATTTCCCGAAGTGCAGCACTTTGGTGTACCTTAAAACTCTGGGTTGGAAGTGGAAGGGGAGAGCCCAGTGCTTTGCTTTCAATCTACCTAGTGTGTAGCATGCAGGGGGAACCCCCCACCACCGCTGTTTTGTTAATGGATTTGCATCTTATTCAAAGGCACGCGCAGGTGGGCTGTCCATCACTGCCACCTTTTATTACACCTCTCTGGCCGGCAGCATGCTTGCTACGGTCGCTGCCTCTCCCACCACCCACCGCTGCGGTTTAATTGGTCCCTTAGAGCTACTTGAAGGGACCCTGGCTGCCAGCAAGATTTGAGTGCTGATTTTGCCTTTTCTTATTATTCCTAGGGCAGAGGCTAGCACTTGGGTTTTTGTTCTCCCCACTTTTATGTCCTCTTGTGCTGAACTAGCAATTTAAGGTTATTTTGTTTTTATTTATACCTACAGCTTTGGCTTTATCAAGTAGCTCTCCATTGTCACCAACTAATGGCTTGGGTAGAAGTGTTGTTGCTCAGGTCTTACAGGAGCCCATTGCAGTATTAGCTGCACAGGATCAATAAGCAGATGTCCCATTTACTTCTTGCATATGGGTTCTGCTTTAAAGCCACCAGTGCCTAAAGAGTGCAACCAGGTGCAAAGCTGGTAGCAGACCTTGCTCATAGGTAGGCATCTGGTTCACAGGCTCTGTGATTCAGGTAGCGTATGTATGCTAGGGCATAAATGAGAAAACATCATGAGCCCAAAGTGAGAATTATGGAAGTATCCAGCTGTACAGAAAGCTAATCGAAGAGGTGCTTTGGGGAACTTGCCCTACCAGAAGGTCCTCTTGTAGGTCTCGTTGAGGGTCCTGTGCCTGGAGGAGCGTGGGGGGAGTGAGGGTCTCTGTTCATACAGAATAACCCAGAGTATCTTGGGAACGAAAAAGAAAACTAAATTCCCACTAAATCATGACAGCCTAAAGGCGTGCGCTGAAATGTTCATAATGCCACAGGAGCTTGGGGCAGAGATTAGTATTAGGGATTTACCAGGTCACATAAAGCGATGCTCCTTTTAAATTGCTTGTGCCATGCTGATGCCTTTTAGTTTGTAGCATTCAAAGAAGTCCTTAAACATGCCTTATGGTGAGGGACCGAGACTTACAAATAGGCGAGCTGTGCTAAAGTCAGATGGACTTGTGCCATTTTACACAATGGGATCAAAATTGCACACAGTAAGAGTGTTTAGAAGAAGGTAAAAATAAACCCACTGAATATTTGGATAAACCTGTAGCTGTTCATAACAGCGATGGCTTGATTATTTGCCTTTGTCTAGTTAAATGCTGTTTTTTTTAATCTTTTGCTACCAAATGACTGATCTCCGAGAGACTTACAGTAAAAAATGAGTGTTTAATTTGGAAAAAGTCTTGCAGGGAGAAATGTATTTTTGCTGGTTTGCACAATAAAAGGGCAAACCACTTTTCGTTCCTGCCTGATTTTTTTTTTTAACTGGAAAAGGCAGCTTTCAAAGACAGAAAATTGTCATTTTGCCATGAAAGGCTGTTTTTGCTGACACAATTGGTAGTTTAGCTCAGCTTTAATTTCCTATTCTAAATATGTTGTAAGATTATAGGGTACATCCCGAGAAATATTCAGCAATTTTTTTCCTTTTGAATTGCTTAAAAATTAAGAGAATGATTATGAACATGGCGTAAGTCTATGCAAGATGTATTTCTTTCCTCTCCTTGACATTCAGCATGTGCACTCTTTGTATGATATTTTATTACAGGACATTGATTCCGAGAAGATACTTTAAATACATTAGGAACAAATTGAAAAATAAATGTAAGGCCAGAGTCTCAACTGGTGTAAATCAATGTCACTATGTTGAAGTTAGTAAAGCCATGCTAGTTTATCCCAGCTGGAGATGTGCCCTTTGGTTATTTTTTCCATTTGTCCATAGGGCAGAGCTGGTTTTGCCCCCGTAGGTAAAATTCTTATGTATCTGAGGAAAAGAAGAGGGGCTCAGTAATTTGAAACTGTAAGGGAACTCAAAAAGCGATTTAAATACTCGCATCTCCAATGTAAGGCAGAGACAAGGCCTACATTAAAAGAATACGTTCTTTTTTCTTTCCCCCCACATGTCTCTGAACTACTAATGATTGTAAGAAATCAAGATATCATCTAATGAATTGAATTACTGGGTATTTCCTCAGTGGTTTACCAGCAATATAGAACTTTTACCCAGCCAGGGAAAAAGCGACCCATTTCTAATTCAGCTGGCTGTCCGCTGGGGAGTGGGGACTCATTTGGGACTGTGCTGCCCCTGCTGCACCCTGCAAACCCAGGCTTACATGCGCAAGAAGTAGTGGCCAAGTCAAGCCTTGTTAAATGATTGAACCCCTCCCATATCTTCTGCAAGTGGTACTGTTCATTCCCTGCCTCACCAGCCACGTGGCTCTGATTTGTCTTTCCTGACTTGGTCCTTTTCCTTGGCTCCTGCCACCTTACCCTGCATTCGTGCCAACTCCTGCCCCTGGGCAGCCCTTCTCCCTGTGGCTGTGGGGCGTCTGCGCCCCCAGCGTTGCGGTGCTCGTGGGCCTGTGGGGAAGCAGCCCATCTCCAGCAAAGAATGGGGCGAGCATGGCATGGACCTGACCCTTTCAATAGAATCATAGAATGCTTTGGGTTGGAAGGGACCTTTAGAGGTCATCTAGTCCAACCCCCCTGCAGTGAGCAGGGACATCATCAATTAGATCAGGTTGCTCAGAGCCCCGTCCAACCTGACCTTGAATGTTTCCAGGGATGGGGCCTCCACTACCTCTCTGGGCAACCTGTGCCAGTGCTTCACCACCCTCATTGTAAAAAACTTCTTCCTTCTATCTAGCCTAAATTTCCCCTCCTTTAGTTTAAAACCATTACCCCTTGTCCTGTCACAACAGGCCTTACTAAAAAGACTGTCCCCATCTTTCCTATAGGCCCCCTTTAAGTACTGAAAGGCCGCAATAAGGTCTCCCCGCAGCCTTCTCTTCTCCAGGCTGAACAGCCCCAACTCTCTCAGCCTGTCCTCGTAGGAGAGGTGCTCCAGCCCTCGGATCATTTTTGTGGCCCTCTTCTGGGCCCGCTCCAACAGCTCCATGTCCTNTGCACAGGCCCACCTCTCCAGCCTGTCCAGGTCCCTTTGGATGACATCCTGTCCCTCAGGCATGTCAACTGCACCACTCAGCTTGGTGTCATCTGCAAACTTGCTGAAGGTGCACTCGATCTCGCTATGTCGTTGATGAAAATATTAAACAGCACTGGTCCCAGAACGCACCCCTGAGGAACACCACTTGTTACCAGTCTCCATTTGGACATCGAGCCGTTAACCACTACCCTCTGATGCGACCATCCAACCAGTTCCTTATCCACTGAACAGTCCACCCATCAAATCCATATCTCTCCAATTTAGAGAGAAAGATGTTGTGGGGGACCGTGTCGAAGGCTTTTTGGAAGTCCAGATAGATGACATCCATTGCTTTTCCCTATAGTATCTTTCAAATTACGATACATCTTTCCAGTGGGCATAGGTTGTGCTATACATGTACAGCATGGCCAGAATTTTTTTTTTTTTTAACTTGAAAACGTGTTGCTGATGCGGCAGTGACCTCTCCAGTCTCCCTCCTCTCCAGTTTTAAGGACCAGAAAATGAATGTGGTGCTAATTTATTTATTTTTTTCAGTTTTTCAATAAGTCAGTCATAAGAATTATTTTTACAGACACAAAACATATTTTTCCAAAATATCATTTGTGCAAATGATGAATCTGTTTCGGTATTTCCACCATCACCCTTTCAAAGGAAGAAAAAAGAGGCACACATCCAGCAAGGGAGGTGGGATCCTGAGTGATGCTATTGTATTCACTCTTACAACAGGAAATGTAGATCAGTCCTAGAGTCAAGGTAGAGTTACTACCCCATCCATACTACCTCTATCACTGTGGCATTACATTAATCTTGAGGTTTGACAAGTTCGCTACGTGCAGCTGTTTATATCAGCTTTTTACGAGAGAATTTTTATTCAGGGAGAAATCCATAGTTGTACTATTTTTTACAGGCAAGCAACCCCTTATGGTTAGGGTTGGGTTTCTTTTGCCTACTTATTGGTGGCAAATGCTTGCAAAATGTGATACACAATGAAAAGTCCAAAAATACAGCTTTTGTGTGTATGGAGTTGCTAGTGCAAATGTCATGTTTTCATATTTTGAAATTAAAAATCAATACACCATTACGTATCAAGAAAGACTATTTCGCAGCATCTGTTGTAAAAAGGTTATGGATTTCCTCATTAGCAGCTTACTTGTAATAGAGCTGAAGGAGTGGGGCCATCGCCAGGTGGATGGAGCGGCTCAGTGCTGTGCCGGTGCTTACGGTTCAGTGTGCTGCCGAGCCTGGGATTTGGGAAATGCATCGCTCTGCTTTGGGGAAATGAGTCAAGCTCCGAGTTGGTGCCTTGTGTATTTCTTTTGTAAGGCCAGATCTTGAACTGCTTATTCTTGTTGTACAGTTCATGTCAGGTAGGGGATTAATTTTTTTTGTAAGTAGCTATTGATGCAAAGCTAGAGAGGGATGAATGTTAAATCCATTTTAAAAAAAGAAAAGTAGCACAGGCTGTGAATTAGAATGATAAAACCTTTTCCTTTTTTTTCTTGTCTTTGTTTAACCGGTCAAGGCAACTTAGTCATAACAACCTGTTTTGCTTTCACAGAGATTCCCTGTATGTCACTACATAGACATAGTACGAATCTAAATCCTACCTACAGGTGTTCAGCGTCTATGGATGCATAGGCATGTTTTTATTAAGACCATATACAAACAGCCCTTTAAGTGAAAGAAAGCCAGAAATAAGTGAGTCAAAGCTAGTGATAACGTATTGAATGTATTTCCTTATAGTTACAAGAATAATTTGTTTTGGTGGGTAGCACATAAGATTTATGGTATGATTCACCTATTCATTTCTTTGATTTTTAAGAACACAAATTTTGTAAATTATGTGCCAGTAAATATAGAACTCACTTGCCCTGTGTTTCCTGTTAAATGAAGGTATATGTGACTAATTCACCATCTGGGATATAAGCAAAGCTGTTCTCTTCATTAGTCATAAAGTTTCCTTATGGGCCACTAGTTTCAAGTGATCTCATTTTTATTCACTTCTTTGAAGTTTCTGGAGTGATCCGATACGTAAAGATATCTGGAGTCTAAGTGTTGGATTAGGTAAGCTGTTGGACAGATAAGTTTGTATCACAGCATCTGTTTGAACTGATCCGGGGTCAGAGTCTGACCTATCTTTCTTTCCAACCACTGCATACCTTATTGGCCTTTACCAACTTTATGATCTTTTCCAGGACAATCATCCCCTTTTTATGTCTGTAGGAGACCATTCTGGAAATGCTCTGTGACCTGTTAAATGAGAGAAAATGAAAAACAGTTAAATAAAATGTTTGGGTAGTATTTTGTGCAACCCCCAGGCTTGCAGGTTGCGTTTCCAGTGTTAAAGTAAGCTCTGGGAGGGCTCCAAGGCCCCCACGTGAGAGCTCAGAGCTGCTGGTTGAGTGGGGTGGGGGGAAGAGCACAAAGAACCATGGGTTTTGTTCAGAGTTGCCACTGCCCGCTGTATTATTACAGCAGTTTGTCAGACTGTGATGGGCTGGGTCCTGCACAAATGCTGGATGAAAGCACAGTCCCTTCCTAAAGATCTTGAGCCAGGCAATTAGTTCCCTAATTTCCTAAGGAATGGTGGCCTAAAAAGTAGGGTGAAGTAGATTCAGGTGGCTAACTTGCTCGTAACCACTATTGCATTGGTAGGTTTTTGTGTCTTTTATTTCTAAAATTATTTGACAAGTCTTGTAAAAATGTAAGAGTTTGAGCAGTTCATGTTCTTCAGAGATGTGTCACCTTGGCCTGGGGTAACTTGGCCACTCCTTTTCTCCATGGCCTTCATGGTATGGAGATATGCCAATAGGCCAAAGGAGTGGGAGCATCTACACTGTCCTTTGGAGACTGTGATGACAGTGAAGCCACATCTTTAATCTGTACCATAATCATTATACCTTTTCAGGGGGGCAAATCATATGCTTCCTTATCAAGCAGTGGCAACCAATAAATCCCTAAGCTCAGCTGTTGTTAACTTATTCTGTCTGTGTGACTCTGTGCTTCTGGAAGATTAAAAACTGTATTAAAAAAAAAACAACCCACCCCCCAAAAACCCCAAAACCAAGCATGCAAATATTCTGCTAGTTTTTTAAATACACATTGTTAAAAAAGCTAAGTGGAAAAGGTGAATTATTGCTTTTCCTCTGGAAGAAAATAAAAAGCATGGTTGGGCAAATGGTTTTGTCACCGCAGAACACTCTGTAAAGTAAGAGAGTTTGGCAAAATGCAAATGACCATTACTCAAAATGCTGCTGGAAAGATAAAATGACTGCATGTGTTTGGATAGATGGTCGCAGAGTAAAGATCTATTATGCACTAAGTCATGTGGCGATAAAGATAGGCAGATAAATGCAGGTCAGCAGAGAAGATAAGACAGGCTATATAATGGCGAGCCACCGTTTGAGGGAATATATAAATCCGTAAGAGCCTTTGCAACGAATGACGTGAAAACTTACAGCACAAGACACACAACACCAGGGCAAATCTTTTTTTTATTAACTGAGTTGAACTTTAAAATTATGTTATGACCAAAAATCAATAAAGAGAAACTGATTTAAGTTCATCCGAGTGTGAAGGGGTTTATTACCAGTGCTACATCACTCTAATGATGTACTCTTAAAAATTTGTTTTTGTGATATATTACATCTATTATTGCTAAAAGGATAAAACTGCAAAGCAACAGTGGACATTAATAAATCAATTTAAAGAAAAAATGGGCAGGTAGCCAGGGGAAAATGAAATCCAATTTGCAGTTTTTAAATGTTGTGCAATTGTAATATATGCAAATGGCACCCACAACAAGGCTGTGGGTTTTCAATTGCTAATGGGATTCTCTCCTGGTGCTTATTTTGTTTGTTTGGTGTAGGATAATCCTCCTCGGTAACTGCGCTGTGACAGTACACCCATAAGTAATATTTCTAAAGCTAATTTTCTCATTTAACCTTCTAGATAGATCCACACTATAAAAACAGCCCATAGGGCTTTGTTGATCGGGTTGCATGAAGCATTTCTTGGAGTTGTTAAAACACAAAACATCTGTCTTCCTGTCTCTGTTTCCATCTAAATTTATTTTCCTGGTTGTCGAGCATGTGCTGTGTGGAGAGGCACTGAATCGGTGCTGTCTTTCTGCTTATTAATACAAGAGTTAAAGTAGCAACCTATGCTGGTCTGTCTTTGAACAATATTTAGGCAAAAATTTCCGAAAACGTTCTAAAAAATGTGCTTTGTTCTCTTCACCTAGCTGTAACCAAAATAAATTTAGCAGCGGAGTATATTTTTTGCAAAGCAAAGTTTGAATTTCTGCTGGGAAGCATTTATTGTCGCGTCTCCTAATGCTGTCCGTTTGCAGACTGTGTTCTTCACAGAGAATTACATGAGATCCCTCTTTGCCTGTGACCTTCCTTATTCTAATGGCACCTGACAGTGAAAAATGCTAGGATTTTCAAAGGAGCCTGGGAATTTAATTGGACATCCACCTCTTTAAAGCTCTTTTATCAAGCCGGGCTTATTTATTTTTATTAATATGCTCACAACTCTGGGAGAGGGCGATACAGTTGAAACCAACCTGCGTACATAATTACAACGAATTTGCCAAACGCAGAGATTAAAATAAGGCAGCTGTGAATAAATGCACTTTTGTCAGCCCTGCTCTAGAGACTCTTCAATCTAAGTTAAGTTCGGGGGCTTCTTCATTAGGGTGCCGTTGTGCATGGAGAAGCGATGCTCTGACAGTGGCAGTGTCAAGCTCCATGTTGATTATTTCCTAACAATTACCATACCAAATGTGCCCCGGTCTGGGAGGGGAGGAGGGAGATTTGTACTTTCAAGTGTCAGGGTTTACCCTCCAGCCGTTCGGTGTCACCTTGAGAGGAGATGCTTAGTGCGGTCATGCACTGCTGGGTGCACCCTTGTGGGTGGGTCTGGCTTGTTCTCTCGTGGATGTGCTGACCCCATAGAATAGGCAAGGACGAAAAGCTGTGCAAATATATTTGCCATTTTTTAATGCACAGAATGTAAGGCAGACTGCAGAGGTTTGGAGACAGGTCTGTTGAGGATGGTTATCTTTGTTATTTGCTGAGTGCTGGGCAATATTGCAAGAGGACTCAATGAAATTAAACTGTTAGGAGAGGGTTTTTTTTGTTTGTTTTTTAAATAGGACCTACAGTTGCATATAGTGCTCAAGCAATGTATATTCAAATTAGTTTCTGTAGCGTCCTCCAAATGCTTCCTATAGGATCAGGGAAAGCTGAATAAAAGATAGATGCTTTTGGAAGTGATTTCAAGCAGCAAGAAGGACTGGGGTCTTTGCTTTCTCTTACTTTGTTACATTACTTTAGAAGGTTGAACCCTAAGTAGTCTTGAGCTTGTTAGCAGCCGCTTTTATTTCTTGAATCAGTTTTTAATTTCTTATAATCTTGTACATTACTAATGTAAAGTACAGACTTTGGGAACAGGCAAATTAAAATGCTTATGTACTCAGGAATTGGATCATGTGATTATTTTTGGACAGCCAGCGGCTCAGACTACAACAACGTGGAGATCGCTTTCAGGAAGCTGGAAGGTAAACGCAAGCCAGCAGTAAACAGAGACATCGTAAAGCTGTTGCAGAAGGATCACTACAGTGATACTTGAGCACACATCATTGTTAATATTGAAACATCAATAGTATTTTTAGCCCAGTGTTTATTACCCCTTTGAGCAGGGTGCCTAAATGAATCCGAATGTCTTGATAGACGTCTTTCCTTGGTGCCTGCCCCAGAATAGTTGAGAGCCAAACAATAATTACAATCACTTCTATACAGGCAAGAGAATGATAATCTTGGATCTTGCAATTTTCTTCTGTCTTTAGCTATCATGCAAGTCTGTCATTCTTGCAAGTTTTAATTTCTGGCATCTGCTTGGCAGGGGTAAATTAGCTTAATTGCTGTAAGATTTTTCAGAAAGTCTTCCAAGCGTTACTCCAGCAGAAAAATTGCATTTGCCTCTCCACAAAGAGAAGCAGCGATAGTACGTGTCCCAGAATGTATTACATCCACTTACTAACAATTTCACTGCTAACCTCACAGTCAGAGCACTGGTAAAGCATGGTGCTTGAGAGCAGCGGCAAAGTTATCAAGCAGAAAACTTCTCTGTGAGTAGTGATCTCTGTTATAAAATCATGAGACGTGTTTCATTTGATTAAAATGTGATTACACCACAGGTGATGTAAGTACTAGCTCTCTAACTATGTTTTCTGTTGAGATCTGTCCAGTGAAGCGTTGGACTGCAGCTTGCTGGCAAGGATAACCAATAAAAGACAAATGTGGATCCAGCCTTTCCCAGACCTTTGGGGTGTTGAAGCCTCTCAGGGACTCACTAGTGAGAACATAGCAAAGAGCATATTAAACATGTCCCCATAGGAAGAGGCAAACACCCACCTATCTGCAAGAAATTACCAAGATATTTGAAGCAAAATATTTAACAACTTTACACAGGCTTGGGGGGAACCTTGTTGCCATGCCAATTCAAATTGCTAACACGGATGGTGTTTTCAAAAAAAGGGTCCCCAGATCCGTGCTATGATCTCAGGCATAGAGCAATTGAAGGAGTAGGACAAAGGAATGTTACCACGTGTAAGATTATTACTGTGCTGCCACCTCTACCTGCTCTGGGAGGATTTAACAAGACAAAGATGGTAAAACCCAAGCCTAATCTAATTTTTTTTTTTTTTTTTTTTTTTACACTTTAAAGGAAAGATAGATCTAAAAGAGCAGGAGGAAGTAATTTTATTTAATTTGCAATTTCTGTTTACCTGTTCCTGTGGCTGAATTGTTTATCCACAAGGGGTTCATTTGTTACTTTTTTTATGATGGAAACCGCTTGGTTGTGAGAGTCTATTTAACAAAATATAATAGAAATAAATACTGTGTTATTTGGTAGCATGGACAGGGCTTCAGTATCTTCTCGTTTCTCAGAATCTAGAGATTGAGACTCAGAAAAACACAGTTGAGCTGGGGAGAGGAATACTTCTGACATCTCACCTAAAACTCAGCCTTCACACTTCACATCATTCCCATGCACCCATGGTCATGTACTGCATGGGTTTGCAACTGATCAAAACACTTATTTTTATTCAGTGTTTCGTAAATAGTGAGATACAATTTGAACCAATGTCCTGAAGATGTATTTTAGACGTTGGTTGAGGTTTTCCACCTTTGTGTGTACTGGAACCATTTCTTTTGGGCAGCATTTTTGAATAAGTCTGTCTTTGCATAGCAAATGTGGTGCCGTCTGTCAAACTGCAGTCACAACTGTAAGTCACCAGAGAGCAAAATGTTCCGTGTCCCTCTCCTGATCCACAAGGTTTTCAACTTCTTCTAAGAGCTATGCATGAAAACTTCGTCTCGGT
>VYZW01026154.1:32053-189775 GCA_013401315.1 Balaeniceps rex
ACACAGATCCCACAAGAGCCTGCAGCGTGTTTTCTGCCTTGCTGGCACACTAGGCCTGGCATTGCAGGAATCATTTTGGTGTCTCCCGTCTAATTTTTCTTCTCTCCGTATTTGGCAGGTAATGACTGTATGTAATCTGATGTTACTTACATCTTTTCATCTTCAAATTGTAATGTGTTACGACATCCTTAATTAGGAGGGGTGCAGAGGAAGAGTGTTTTATCATTGGGAAGAAGTGTACCTTCACATTTAACCCCTGGTCCTTGAATTCAGTCTGAGTGTCACACTTAGCAAGATAACATCTAAAGAATGTTGTTTAAAAAAAACTGGCAAGGATTTCGCAGTCCGTTGCTTTTGACCAAAGTCTGTTGACATAGGTGACATTTTCATAGAAAAGAAAAAGACGTTTAAAAAAGCAAAACAAAAGGCGAAGTCTTTAATAACCTACAAAGTCTCATGTGGGATCTGTGTGGGAGTTTTGCTCATTTTTGTGTGATTAGAAAAAGGCAGAAATTATGTCTGGGGGTTTTTTGGGGTTTGGTGGGGTTTTTTTTTGTTTTGTTTGTTTGTTTGTTTTTAAAGCCAGTACTACATGGCAGAAAAACAAATATCGTTCCGCCTTGATCTCAAGGCAGAGTGATGCCTTGGCATTGAGCCAGACCCAGTCCTGCCAAAATAACCTGGCTAGGACACCAAAGGCAAGGCCCGCAACATATCTGAAAACAAGGACTAGCTTGGAGTTGGGATGATGAAATGACAAGGACTATGTGATTGTAAGCATCTTGGCAATGATTTATAGTTCCTATGTCGTCTGCGCTCTTATTTGTTTCTATTACTCTGGTTTTCTTCTGAATTTTTGGCTAAGTGGTTGTGAAGACTGAGGTAGAATTGGCGATGTGGACTGGGGAAACTAATCTCTGACCAGACGCTGGCCAGACAGATTTAGCAAGCTGCAAGTCTGGGAGCAGGAGCACTCCTAGGAAAAGTTTGGTACAGCCTTTCAGACTGCTTTTGAAGATACCTCTACTGTAACTCTACCCTGGCTCGGATGCAAAACTGACCTGGGTTTAGTGAACCTGGACAAGTCTTTACACACTACCTAAGCTCTGGGTTGCAAAAGTGGCATCAACACAGGAACTGCATGATGGAGGTTTGTGTGCCTTATCTAATGAGGTCCATGGGTGACAGCCGATTAAATCCACAAGCCTGGGGAAATAAAAATGTAATGGCTGCCTGCCAAACAACATCTTAGGCTCATTTAAACCTTTCTCCTAAGATAATCAGTGTTTATTAAAAAAAGACTTAGGTAGCTGGCCCCAAGACCTTAGGATTGTGCCAGCCTGTGTTGTGTGATGTCCACAACGCTTCTCTGGCTTTGTTGGGGCAATGGGATACAATATATGCTGTTGAGGTATATTAAAAAATCTCCTTGGTTATATTCTTTTCATCAGATGTGCTTGGAAACATATAATATAGGGCAATAACTGTCCTCTGGTCCTGATTAACTATCAGCAATTTTGAAAAAATGCTTGGTAAGCATCTGTGCAGGCTTCTGCAGATCAGTCAGATCGTCTGATACTGAATTACAAACTCTAAAGGAAATGCTATGCCATTTATAGATCTAGTACATTTGCTAGTCCTGGAATACAAAAGCAATGAAGAAATGAGGAAATTCAGGGGTTTATCTCCTAGGATGTGTTTGATACTGGCCCTGTGACTCATTCATGCTGCGGTGAACACAAGGCAGAGCCAGTCGTGTGCTGGCAGCATCTGACATAGTGCAACTATTTCCCCTCTCAAGAGAGAAAAGCTGTAGTATTTTAGGAAAAGTGCATGTTTATAGCTTAATGCCTTCCATTTTTGCCATGAAGAGCACTGGTAGAAGGTTTTTTCTAGAGCTGTCCCTTCACCACATCAGAACCATGTCCACAGAGTGCACTACATTGCTGAATCCCGCAATCCCACAACGGAGTTGAAGGAGACTTGAGTATCACTTTTTCTTTTTTCGTTGTTGTCGTCGTCGTCGTAACCTTAATGTAATTTTAAATGTGCCTCTGTATTTGTCAGCTGTGTAAGAATATGTATCTATCATAAAATCCCATTAATGTGAATATCGCTCCTTTCCACTTTGTTTTAATAGAAGGCACTGCCAACAAATTCTCAATTTGAGTTGTGTTACTTCTCTATTCCTGTGAATTAGTTAAAATAGAAGAGTTAGCGTAATAACTAAATTAGTTATGGTCAATTTATCTGATACCAAAACGAGATCTGCAATGCTGCAGCTGCTTTGCAGCAAGAACACCAGGAAATTTTGCTGTTGTGTGTTTTGCAGCGAGCTTCCTAACATCAGTATATTTGTTTCTCATTTACTTTATGGAATTACTTAAATTTGAATGGTATGTGTAATAACACATCCCCTCTTGCTTCAGAGCTTAGCAAAAGAGAGAAGGAAGTCGGCCCAAAAAACTTGGTCCAAACTACTTTTTTGTTCTTGAGAAGTTTGGTCAAAGGACTTCTCAAAACATGACCAGAATCAAAATGAATAGTATCAACCTCTGTGCTGAGCGACTGTCTCCAGTGTTTCCCAAAGTTATTCTGATATTGTTCTCAGGTAGGATTTTGTATACTGTAAAGGGGAAAAACAACACACTCCATTGATTTTGATCATTTTAAGGTAATTTGAAGTAGTGGGAGCTGCATGTTGATTAGCTTATGATAAAGAGGGGAATTAATCAACAGACATTAGGTACTTAAACATTATGACAAGTGAAGAGAGAACTTGAAGAAAGTCAAGAGTCCTCTTTTCTGTCCTTTTTTTTGTTTTGTTTTAATTCTGGCTTCCTGTAGTTGCTTATTTCAGGGTAAAACAAACATTGTAGATGAAATTAGACTGGACTAAAAACATACAATGCTGAAAATTTATTTTGTGCATGTTACAGAAAAGTATTTCCCTTAACATCAAGCCTATATGAGTAATTAGTATTTACCAAATGGAGCTCTGACTTTTCAGTTAATTTGATCCCAGAAAGCGGGTAGGTTTTGTCCATTTCTCTGTTTGTATTCATGGGGACAGCATGGAGTGGCACGGAAGATACCACATTGGGCAATTGCCTGTTTGAATGGAGAGCTGGTGACCTCTACTACCTTTTAGCCACAGTTCCCAGGAATTCGGAGAGGAAACATTCCTGGCAGAATATTGTGAATCAAAAGAAAAGACATTGAAAAGAGATGGGCCAGCTTAAAGTAACAGTGATGTTGTATGAAGGCACTGACCTGTGCATCAGCTGTGGTGATTTTGCAGAGAGCAGGGACCATGTCATTGTTAGGAGTTGGTGCTCGGGAGGAGGAGATTCAATGCTGTACCTCAGTTCTGCAGTTGCCCCTAAGACCAGTTGATCCAGCTGCAAAGCCATGTAGTGTTTCATGCTCACCTGCTTGATGCTGTGAAGTAAGTATCCATCCAAGCGCCTTGTTTACTACAGGTCTATGAGGTTTATGTAACTCATGTTTTTGAGGCACTTTGAAATGGTAATCTACTATTGCTGCGTGTGTAATACACAGTTTTATGAAGCGCTATTCAGTTTGCCATTTACTCAGTCTCGAGGGAAAATAATGATATTTTTAGATATTCAGACACTTTGGGGCTGGACTCTTCTTTCTTCAAAGCCTGTTGAAAAAAAAGAAGATGGGGCAATCAGCTAGCGGGTAGTAGGCAGAAGGTGGGAGGTAATTTTTTTGTGTGTGTGGTTTTTTTTTTTAAAGAAACCAGTGATTTAACATGACCCAGAATTACAGAACATAAAAACAGATCATGCAATCTTTTATTGGCTTAGTTATGTCACTTTTGTTGCATTCTTTAGCTGTGCATTTATATGAAGATGTCAAATTGAGAAATTCAATTTGACTGGCAATTTTCTGTGGTGTCACTCAAAAGGGAGAAAACCAAAAAGTTTGAAATGTCTTAATGCACAACAAGCATTGGTGTAGGAATTTGCACTGCTGTGAGGGTGGTGACCTGAGGCCCATTGAAACTGCTGGGGAGAGTCCCATTGATCTCGGTGGCTTCTTGATTTCTCACATGATTTATGTATGGAAACTTAGCATTAGTAAAATGTAGTCCTCCCTTTAATTCTGTAGCCATTTGGTGCTGTGGCAAGTCTTTAAAATGTTGTGATGGAAAACAAACACAGGGGTGCTGAAGGAGATCATGTCTTTTGTTTATGCTGCTCCGTTTCCAGAGGTTTCCAAGCGCACATATGTTCCTGTAAGAGTAATACTATATACATATAATTTCAAGAAGACTCAAGGACAAGAAGTACTTGCCCCTTCACCTAGTGAGAGTCTAAAACCTTGGAGAAACGCTATCTGATGGGACCTGCTGTGTGTGGAGCCATCCAGGCACATGGTGGCTGCACAGGAAGGTAAGGTGAGGTGCTGGAGCCTTGTGCTTTGCAGACTTTGGTGTGTGTCCTGCCCTTGGGAAAGGCTGGAGGCACACTGGAATGGACAGACTACTGTCCTGGTTTCAGCTGGGAGAGAGTTAATTTTCTTCTTAGTAGCTGGCATAGTGCTGTGTTTTGGATTTAGTGTAAGAAGAATGCTGATAACACACTGATGTTTTAGTTGTTGCCAAGTAGTGCTTAGAATAGTCAAGGACTTTCTTTTTCAGCTTCCCATGCTCTGCCAGGTGCACGAGAAACTGGGAGGGGGCACAGCCAAGATAGTTGATCCAAACTGACCAAAGGGCTATTCCATACCATATGACGTCATGTTCAGTATATACACTGGGGGGAGTTGGCTGGGAGGCAGTGATCGCTGCTCGGGGACTGGCTGGGCATTGGTCGGCGGGTGGTGAGTGGTTGCATCACTTGTTTTTTTTGTTTTTTTTTTTTTTTTTTTTTTTTTTTTTTTTTTTTTCCCTGGGTTTTGTTTCTCTCTTTCTCGTTCTCCTTTTCCTTGCATTTTTATTCCTATCATCATTGGGTTTTTTTTTTCAATTATTAAACTGTTTTTATCTCAACCTGCAAGTTTTCTTTTGCCCTTCCGATTCTCTCCCCCATCCCACCAGGGAGGGGGAGAGTGAGCGAGTGGCTGTGTGGTGCTCAGTTGCCAACTGGAGCTAAACCACAACAACTACGTTTCACGAAGTCCTTCATTGGTGCTGCATCTGCCTCTTTGATATTGACTTGTCTCAAAGCAAGGTTGGGGACTTTGAAGAGCAGGGAGGGGAGAGGAGCAGCTCTAGGTATCCATGTTTGGCTGAATCACAATACCAGCACATTTTCCTCCTCTTTTCCAAAGGAGGGAAAGGTGAAGGAAGGACTAGTGGACCAGGGGAGTTGTAACCATGTGAGCATTTATTGCCTGTTTCATTTGGTTTTGTGTTTCCGTGGCAACATACCCTGTGTGGCCTGAGATCTGCAGTGAAATGGTACCTGTCGTGTCTGTGACGGGCTGGGCAAAAAATAGGTTTTGTGAAGCTAATAAAAAATAAGTTGGCTTCAGGCACAATTGGTTTTTAAGCTACGCTTACATGGTAGGCATATGGCTTATATGGAGACAGATAGCCGGGGAATAACTAAAGCATGCTATGGTTGGGTCTTAGTTCAAGTGACACCAGGAGGGGAAATGCAGAGTAAAATAATCCCATTTAACTAATTTTCCAAATAAATTAGTGAAAGCGCTATTTCTATTGCAGATTTTGAAGTGAATTGTGATGGTTGAGGGCTATGAATGAAGCACTCCTTGTGGAAGGAGGTAACATTTCAAGGGAGCCAGTATAGAGAAAATGGATGCAAATCTTTTGGGTTTGTGCCTTCCTTTTTCAGCTGGTTGTCGACTTTTTCCTGCTGTTGTCAGTTGGTCCACTAAAGGTACCACTATTTTTACTATTGGGCAGAAGCTGAAAACCTCAGCACACAGTACTGAGTTTAGACTGAACAGCTACTCAGCACCCATTAATTCACTTAAACGAGCTGAATTTTCAAAATTGCATGGCGCTCAGCACTTTCCAGATCTCAGACAGCTCTCTGCTAATACGGATGTTTAAAAAACATAACTCTCTCTTCTGGTGCCTAGATAGGCATTTATCTCCTCTGAGAATGTGTTCTGAAATGTTTCTTCCCAGCAGCATGGCATGGGAGAAAGTAAAAGCATGTGCTTGCGATGGCTTGGACTGGGACGAGTGGCTCAGCTGGCTGGTGAGAGGGGTTCCGTCAGGAGCTGAGCTCCCCAGCCCCTGGGCTGTGAGACTCTGCACAAGGTGATGAGGAGCCATGAGCTTGGTATTACAAACCCAGGTATTAGTAAAGCTCTTTCTCTGTAAAAGAGAGAGCTTTTTAGTGTGGTTGAAACCATTGCTACCTCCTGCAGCGGAGAGGAGGTCTTCTGTTGCTGGATCTGCCTCTGTTTTGGGTTTTGTAACGTGCCTGTCTCTGTGCCACCTACACTACCAAACATGAGCATGAGGTCTTCCAATGCTGGAAGGAAGGTCATGCAATCTTCCCCATCTCTTGTAATAACATGTTTTTCCAGTATTGGACAAGGCACCTCATGACCTGCTTCTGCAAGGGCCTGGGAACTCCCTCTGATGTGTTTGGTGGTGGATGTCAGCTCCCTGAAAGAGCCAGGAGGTCATCTCCCCAGTGAGCTTCCCTGGTTCTGTTTCTAGACGTTTTGCCTTGTTTTTCCATCCTGAAGGATTGTGGGTTTTGGGTGTAAGGTCCTTTGCCTGTCATTACTCTGCATTCCCAAACACTGAGCTGGCAGACCAGTTGTTCCCCGAAATATTAATCCCTAAATCCCTCCTATACCACAAAGTCTGAAGCAATTACAATCTTTTCCCCTCCTCTGCTAATTAAATTCATTTGGAAGCAGACGTAGCAGTCTCAAAGGACCATCCTTTTAATTTCCCTCCCACGTGTAGCAATTAGGCGGGGGTTGTTACTGGCTGAAACAACGAGCACACTGACTAGGTTGGTCTGTTAAGTACAGCGAGAAAGTTGTAGGGCTCTAATGGGCGAACATGGTGTGTTGTCAGCCAGGGCTTGACATAAACGGCTTATTGTCGGGTAAGCGATGCCTGGGGAAGCCCTACCCCTTGGTACACGCTGCTGGATCCTGCTTTAATCAGCTTTTAAAGGAAAAGTGAAATTCTTTTTTTTTGTTTCTTTTTTCTTCTTTTCCTTACCCTCACAATGTATCAGATATCAATCCCCGATTGCCCTGGGGAGACAAGTGTGTGGGGTTTTTTAGGTCTGTATGAAGAATTCATATGGTGTAAGTAATTTTTGCATTGTCTGGACTACTCGGTTTTTCATCTTAAAATGTACATCTATAGCCTTTTTAAAGTCTTTATCGCTTGGCAGGGATATAAAAAGTTAATAACAGATTTATAATTTTATTAGCATTTATGCTGCAAATGCAAGAGAGTTCCCCAAGCCGAGTTTAATGCATCCTTAAAGTTCCCAATAGTACTATTTTATGGAAATGCATATTACATTTTTTTTTCTAGAGGAGAAAGAGTGGTTTAGATCCAGATGATGAAAATGAGAGTTTTTTTGTTTTGTTGATGGTTTGTTTTGGTTTGGTTTTTTTTTTTAAATAGGGGGAGGGGATAATTCTTCATTTTTACTTTCCCAAAAGTGACTGTTTTTTCGTAGTATTGCAAGTTCTTTTGACACATACAGGTGACAACACAAGGTGACAAGGAGTGGGCACCCAGAGTCATCCTTTTTGAAAGAGAACATGACTGAGCGCTCGGCAGGTGTGAACACTATATGTACAGTGAGAGCAAATGACATAAAGCCTCTTGGTGACCCAGACCTGCTCATTCTCTTCTGTTTTCCGTCAGACTTGGCCAGGTTCACACATGGGATGGCTGGGTTTTTCTTTTTTTTCACAAGTCAGGCTGTCAGAGATGAGGTCCCTTACTGATACATTTATTTTGACAAATGCCTTTTATGCTAACAAGATATTTTGACTGACCTTGACTTCTTCACACCCTGAGGATGGGGAATTATTTTTAAAATAAATCTAATTTTCTCATTCCATTGGCAAACTGAAAATTAATTTACTTTGGGGGAGCAGCTCTGCATATATTTCAGTATATTTGAACTGTAGGATTGTGCCTGTGTTATTTTTATTGTTCATTCATATAACAGACAATATGGTGTAAATTAAAGGTGTATGGTAGCTGTTGCACCCTATATAAGCCCTCTCCATTGCTTGTATAGTCATCCATCCATGCTTCCATGTGGGAGTGACAGAATTTGTGGTTATCGTTCTGTTTTGCACATAGCAGGAGCTGGCAGCAGACTTGTGCAGTAAAATAGATTTCAAACATTTTCCGTATCACTAATTGCAATTTCCAAGGCTTCCTCTGTGACAGAGCGTACAAAAGGGAGCTTTAATAAAAACTATCATTAGCCTTGTGGATCAATACAGTTTAGGAAATACAAAACAACTTCAGTTGTTTAAAAATAGGAAGTGCCAGAGGGGGGTTCCCACCTCCCTGCTGAAAGCAAATCACAGCATTGATCTGTCTGTAGTGTAACTGCAAAATTTGCAGAAAACAGGTGAACTAGCTGGGAATATAAATAGAGCCTTTCTGCAAGCTGGTACTGGCATTGTTCTTAGCCCTCCTGGGCAACCCGCAACGGGTCCTCCATAAATGAGAGGGTTGCTTGCTTTCGGGGGAGTAGGAAGGGAGTTAATGCCAGCCAGTGGATGCCCGTCCCAGCGTAGCGTTGTTGCGTTTCTCTTTCTGTTAATGTTTTCTTCTCATCTCTCTCCCACTCTCAGATTGGAACAGTTTCTCAGGGAAGTCACAAGCCAATTTCAAGAAATCCACCCATGAACACAGCACAAGTCATGAAAAGAGAGAGGCTCCAGCTGAAATGACACCGGTAGCCTAGCCCTAGGTCAAGGAAAATGCTGAGGGGAAAAAAGAGGACAGCTGACCTTCTGAATGTTTAAAATACATGGAATAGTTGTACAGGGCTCAGTAAAATGTTCCCCAGGTAATTTGGTTTGGGGTTTCTGAAATAATCTCTGCGAGTTTCATCTCTATTTCCTCTTCAAGGTTAGACTTTTACATCCTGCTATGAAACACATTTCCCCTTCTCTCCTTGCAAATCTGCCTCCAAAATTACTCTAGGCTTCAGTGTGTCAGCCAGCATACTCCCAACACTTTACTTTCATATGAGGAAGAGTTTAGAAATCTGGTGGGTTTTGTGAAGCGTGACTATTTGTCTGTGGCAGAGCAGCAGCAGGACAACAGGAATCATCCTGTGAACCTTTCTGTGGTATCCGCGTATGCACTTTACTATTAACATTTGTTGCATGTGCTTTTTATGCACAGTGCAGTAAGAGCCTAGCTAAGATCACAGCTACGTCATTTGCTGGGCTTTTCAGGGATTAAGGTCTGTAGACTTTCTTTCTGGTATTTATTAATAAGCGATTTATGAAGGTAAGCGCTTAGTCCTCCACCGTTAACTCCATATCATCTTACATTCCTTCCCAGACCACAGGGGTGGTTTTTAGGAAAAATGCATTGGGGGTAGGACAACAGCAGCACTGATTTTCCTGCATGAATTTCTCCAGTGAGAATGAATGTGGCCAGCTGTAGGTGTCTAAAGAAATTTGAATCACCTGGGTGGCACTGGGCTCCTGTATTTTCTTGACCGTAACCCACTGGAACCAAAGTTTCTCTCCTAAGTGTCATGTTGCTTCCAGGCAAGGAGGAATTTTTGACTGCTGTTTGACTTGTTCTATTTCTATCTCAGCTTGCTAGTACTGAATCCGTGACTTATTTTAACTGGTATTTCAGCCTGCCAGTAGAATCCCAAATTAAAACATCAGGGTGATGAAAGCCATCTTTCTCTTGACCAGGAAAGAAACTGCGGTGTCCCAGGACTAAAAATGTAAATTTCTGTGGGCTGAGCACATGTCTGAGAGAGTTTATTTTCCAAAGCAGTGGCCAGTCCTCTGAATGCAGGATTCCTCCGGGTCTGGTAATGAATGTCAAACCAGTGCATTAAATCAGTTTATGGGGAAACTATTGTTATTCAACTGCAAGTCCAACTTGGAACGTTCTGTTTGAAAGATACTAATTAATGGTTTGCAGCGAGTATGAAAATTAATTACAAATTACTATAAAACCCTGATAAACTCATTAAAGCAACCTAACTTCCATGGTATTCATGTCCCCATGCAGATTGGTTCAGGTACTCAGTAGCTCAAGATGCAATGAAAGGCTGACCCATGGGCTCAGCCGGTGCTGCTCCAGGCTGGTGCATTTTTGGCAGGACAACCTCCCTCAAGGTGAACCCAGCTCCTCCCTGTGTACGATTTTGTAAATTGATGAGGGAAATAAAATGACTACGAGGCACAGTGATGCTGTGGCATCACAGCCAGACTTCACGGTTTGAATCTATGCCTTTCAAGGAAGAGCTCAAATCTAAATAAACGTGTATTCAGAAACTAGGAAGGCTGACTTCAATTAGGTTTAAAAGCTGCTGAAATATAATTTTGCTTAACTACTAAGATAGTGTGGCAGGCTCCCTCTCTGATCAATGGATACCTCTAAGGGTGATTTTATCCCAACTAAAACAATCATTTGGCGTTTAATTGCCCCTTTTCAGTAGCGTGCTCTCTCCCGGACTATAGACAAAACTTACTAGTGGCACTGTGTTGCACATTTGGATGGCTAGAAATGCATGGGATGAATTCCACTCTTCCTATTATTAGATCTCTGTGATTGTATTATTGCATTTTAAGAATCACTAGCCTAGAGATACACAAGCAAGCATGACCTTTTAATCCATAATTAACCTCTTTACTGAAGGCTTTATATAGATTATAGCAATATATTACAGGATTTCTGTGGTTTCACAAGGCATGCTTAAATATTGTAATCTGCTGTTATGAATTAGTGAATTCACTGGTATTTGTGCAATAGGGAGTAGCTGACGGAAATGGTCTTAGGCTGCAATTCAGTATCATTCACTGGAAGCTGCCAGGGTTTACATCTGAAGACAACATCTCACACAAGTGTTTCTTTAAACCTTTTTTTTTGTTTTTTTCTTTTTTTTTTTGTCATGTGTGTTCAGTCCATGCTGGCAGCACATTTCTAAATACTACAGCATGGTATTTCAAAACAAAAATTCAGACTTCTCTGAGTCTCTGAAAGCTCCAAAGATAAGAAGTTGTGCATGCTAGTAGGAAAGATACCGTAGATCAGATAGGACTTATATAAATATCAGTGATGTCCCAAAGATTTGGGCCTTTGAAAATGCTTGGTGTAAGGACATCTCATCTTGAAGATCTAGTTTTCATGGCATCGGTTTTCATAGAGTTGTTTTAAAATATGAAATGGTTACTTTTCCTCTTTATAGGTTTTCCTTTGTTAGTGAAGGGCAATATAATAAATTTTTTTCTTAATTTTTTTTTCCTTTTGTTGTTCTAAGACATTTCCCCTTTTCTCAGTTTGACCGTGGTTTTGCAGAGGAAACAACAAAAACATGATGAAACCAGCCCTATATCTTGTACCTTTTTTATGCCTTTGCAGTTATTGGCTAACAGAAAGAAAGGAATAAGGCATTTCTGTCATACATCTTTACTTTCTACAATAAACTAGGTGTGGGGGGGAACCCCTAAACTGGAAGCATTTAATTAAAATTCTTAATTTGAGAAAAAATGCCTGCAGTTTTATGTAAAAAGAAAAGCTTGATTTTTAATAGATGACCAGTTTTAATAATGGTATCTGAACACAAATGTGTGAACTGATACTTTCTGCATCCATCCTCTGATCAAACACGGCACCTGAGATATAGAGCTGTTTTTCATGGGATATAATACTAAGTGCATCTGCGGATCTGGGCCTAAATGTGCGCCTAGTTTAAAGCACATTGTAAGTTGCTTTGAAGTTGGTGGAATGACTGCCATGCTTTAATGTAAGCACATGCTGAAACACCTTGCTGCCTTGAGAGGTCAGTGTGCTGAGTCCAAGAGCTGCCCTCCTTTATAGTTACGTTGGGGTAGCTAAATTCTTCATTTCTCTTGAGCGGCCTCTGTTTCTAGTGCCTGTGATGCAAAAATATAGTGTCACAGAGAAAATAATAGCCAAAATTAAATCTTTAGAAGCTCCTCCGCAGCTGGGAGGGTGGCAGATATTCCTATTGGCACACTGATTATTGTAGCAGAGCACTGGAAGAGACAGGCGCTCCTAATATTATCAGTGATGGCAGAGTATTATCTGAAATATTCAAAGAACAGCTGTGGTGTTTTGGCTATTGCAGTCTTGATTGTGTCAGCATAGATAGATTTCTTTCTGTTTTTCCGGGAGAATGTAAAGTCAAATGAAACCTTGCTAACTACAGCCTTGGGGCTGAGTTGGTGTTCTTTACCTGAGATATGATTCCAATTTTTGACAGGAAGACTAATGCGTGTTTTATTGTTGTGTATTTAAATTTGATTTGGGGGTAGAGGGAGAGAACATTTTATTAAAAAGGGAAGGAGAATAACTTCTTAAAATATTTCCTGTTGCTTCGTAGGCGAGCTATGGAAGAGAAGACAGGGAGATCTGGGCAGTACTTTTCATTTGAGGGGGTTTGGGCACCACAGAAATGTTTCTGTAATAATTCTAATCTAATATAGACCTTGATTAAGCAAGACTATTTAAGTAAGGGCTTAAATCCATCCTGGTTCAGCAATTGAATGAAGCTGTGAAGTTTAGCACTAGATAAATTACACCTATATTTTGCAGCAATGAAGTTTGAAATCATGGTGTTCCCCTGTCCAAGCAGTTTGGAGCATGGTGGAGGGTATTTGCAACGTTAATCTCTTCCACACAAGGTTTGTGGTACTGTCTTGCTGTGTTCAGTGACAGCTGTGGCGAAACCCCCTTTGATCTCGCAGTTACTGAACAGCCTTGCCCTCCTTCATTGGCAAAGGGAAATGTAAGATGCTCCTGGTTGCAACAAGGAGCTGTGACGCAGTTTCCTTCTGACTCCGCCTGACCTCTGGCAAAGTATAGTTTTGTGGCTCTTTTCTCCTACGTGTAGGATAAGGGTGTGGTTTAGCCATGTAAAGTCTTTTATAAAGTCTTATTTGTCATAGACTGAGCAGGGGGGGATTATTTCTCCTGTGGAGCCCGAGGGGTCCAAGACATGCGATATTGCCACCGTCCATTGTAGTACCTGGAGCTGAGCTTCTGAATCAGCTGAGAAAATTCATGGGGGTTTTGGGAAACAGATTTTTGAATTTGCTTGCAGTTCTTTTCTTCTGGAGAACATCTGGCTTCAGAGAGAAAATTGGGATTCAGGGCTTAATATTCTGAAATAAGCACTTTATATCGAGGTTACATATATAAAGGAATGCAGCGTGTAGGGACAGTGTCCCCGTAAACAGTTCAGGATCCCTTCAGAACAGGATTTTTGAATTGTGATCTATCATCTTAGGGGCCTATGTGCTTTTTCTGAGGGGGTCCATAAAACGCAAGTAAGAAAAGAGGCTTGCTTTTACCCGATATACATTTTCTGTGTGTGGTTGCAAGCTTTCACCGTGAAATTTCGGGAGCCTGCAAACTGAAAAAGATTAAACCTGCTTTTTTGGCAGCTCTGTCTTATATTGCAAACCCTTGTGAGGGACCTGGGCATGAAAAAAAAAGAAATTATTATTGTAAATTTTTTTGTTTTATATAAGAGGAAAGAATGGGCAAAGTGGTTCCGGCTTCAGTTTGGTTTGTATACAGCTGGGAGCAGGCTGTCTTTGGCTTGGAGATATATATGTACAGGAGCTGAACATATGTGGCACCGGCCAAAACCATGGGAGCATTTTTATTTTTAAGTATGTGAAACTCCTGTAGGTCCAGTAAAAATAAAATACAAATCCTATGTGACTTGACGAGATGGGAGCCGGTGTGAATCAGCATTGAGCCAGACATGAGCCATCGAAGTAACTGGAGTTTCAGCAATTTACAGCTTGGTTCAATCACCAGTTGATACCCTCAAATCTGTAAGAAGCCCTGTCATTCCTTCAGCTTGGTAATAACTGCAGGAGCGCAGGTGGTTGCTCTTTTTCTGAGCTTGGAGTGCCAATATTCGTCATGAAGAGGAGTTGTGAACTTCTCAAATCTTTTATTTTGAGAGAGAAGGTGGATGGGGGTGGGCCGGAGGGGACAGGGAGCACCTTGTACTGCATGTGCCATTTCTATTTCACTTTCCAGGATTTCCTTAGCGCTCAAGGCAGGGTGACCTTTAGCAGCCTCAGAATGAAGGAGTGTCAAATGGTTTTGCATTTTATGAGATATATAATACAGATGGATAATAAATATAATACTCTGATAGGCAGAGAGCTCATCTGGATGTAAGGCAAGTGAAGAGCATGATCCCAGTTGAGAACTGCTCTGTGGAGTGTTTGCTGTTGCTGTCAGCTGCTTGCCTGCGTCTGTGTGTCCCTGTAGTGTGGGGGAGAGAATGTAAAGTAGGGTATCACTGCTGAAAATCGTAAGGAGAGGAGAAATGAGTGTTAACAACCCTGCAGGTTGTTCCTGCCTGTGCAGTGTACTCCTCTGTTCCTACCCCGCAAGTAAGCAGTTACCTACTGGTGAGGTGCAGGCGCTGTGTTCAGGGCAAGAGTGGGAATAGCTGTACAAGTCACAGCGATCAGGAGCGTTAGCCTGACAATAAGCTGTGAACACAGAGACGTTTGTGAGCGTATTCAGAATGGAAGGTGAGATTTGATCCAACTCTGCAAATTTATGTGTGTTCATTGTTTTACCCATTGTAAAATCATGTAATTTGTCTGTAGATCCTCCTGGACTTAGATTTATATTTCCTGGGCATGAACTGTAGGATTTTTCACCTTAAAAACTACTGGTAGTTGAGAGTTTTGTGGATAACTAAGAGGGATTCAGGTACTTAGCTGCTCTGAAGTCACGTGGAGTCCCATGGGTGTAAAGCCTTAGGTTAGCTTTCCGGAGCCTGGCTGGAAACCTATCGCTCTCACTAGAGCTGAAGACACCAAAGAGGGGTGCCACCTGACAGGTCTAGAAATGAGATGTTAAAATCTAATTATTAGAACTATTTTGTCACTGGTTTTTTTAGGGGGATAATAAGTAGAAAAATTAGTATTTTTCTAGCAGAGTTAGTACTGCAGATGGAAAAAGGGGTAACCCAGACAGCATGTGCTTGTAGGTATAATGGATTGAAAAAGAAAAATGCCTCCATTCTCCATGAAATCTTGGTGCTGAGCTGGATCTGACTTACCCATACCCATTGGCTTCAAGCTCCCTGTGTCCCCTCTGCTTCATAGCCTGCAGTTGTCAGCTTCTGGCAAAGCCTGTTGAAGTTGCTGGGATTTTTTTTCCCCAAAATTGTAAGTGTCTTATAAACCAAACTGCGGTCTGATGTAATTTCTGTAAAATCTGGTGATGCTCTTCCTAACTATAATTTTTCTTGTCTGATTTTGAAAGGCTGCTGTTTGGTGTTTTCCTTCAGTCCTGCTTTTTTTCAGAAAGGATTATGGACTTTTTTGATGCTTAGGCTGTTGTGCTTGGGGTGGTGTGGTATACTTCTTGGTAAAAGTCTAACACCGTGAAAACTCCTCTGTAGCGTGCCCCCTGCATTCAGCGTTTCTCTTCCATAATAGTGATTAATGAATAGCACAACATTAAATTAGTTTTAGGCTTATTAGCAAAGCTGGTCGAGTGAAAAAACATTTAAAGGTGTATCATCATTCAAGAATCAAATTTACGATTGTAAATTGAACTTGCATTGTCTTTGGAGTTACGTGCGATCTAGTAATTTGCTTCAACTTGCTAACACAGTGTTTCTTGCTCCTGCAGAGTCGCTATCTGCTTGTCACAGCACCTGCTGTCAGGCTTAATAGCTGGTGGGATGCCATTTGGTCCCGTTGGTATACGTGAACCTGCCCTCTGCCCAGCGCCCTGTCCGTTTGCAGCCTGGCAGTGGGGATGGCATCCTGCATGTGGGCACGGGCTTGGACAGACGCTGCTGTCTGCACTGGGAGCAGATCAGTGTGTGTCGTTCTGAATCTCGGCCTGGCCATGTGCTGAAACAGATCATTGTGGTCGCCTCCCTGCTGCCAGAGCAGGGCATGCTGGTAGGGCATGCCTCCTACCAAAATGCCAGTATGGTTCCCTTGCCAGAATGGAGGCACAGCGCTTTTTTGGTGTCTGTTTTTATTTCCCTCTAGTGCACTCACTGTGTTTTCAAAATGTGCTGTATCGTTACCGAGCCGTGCTTACTGCGAGAGCTTGGTTTGGATGTTCCCATTTCAGATGCCATAATTAGATGTGGCAAGCCGGGAGTGTTGCGAACCCTGGCAACGTGCTGCGTGTTTCTGTTGAGCTCTTAAAATCGATGGACAATGCTGTCCCACCTGGAGAGGCCGGTTCAGTGTGAATAGCATGGACAACAGAGTCTTCCCTTTCAGAAGTATACAAAGAAAAACAATGGAAAAATCTTTGTGTGTTTTGTTTCCCCTTCCTTTCTTCCCCATGTCTTACCTTGGGAGCCTGCAGGCTCTAGAATGATTGTTGGCTCTAATTGGAAATTGAGTCCCTTGCTTTTAAAATCTTTTCATAAAACTCTCTCCTACTTCATTAAATCATTAAATGAGTTTAGCAGGTATTAGTTTTGAGCTTTATTAATTGTGACTTGTTTTTCATTATGAGATAATTGTCAGTCACAAAACATAACTGCTGAAACATATCTGAGCAGACAAAAGTTTCCAGGAGGCAGGGAGAGAGGAAATACAGAAAGGTTGCTTGTGTAAAAGCTTCTTTAAATAAATTCTTGCTGGAGGTAGTTAAAGGTTCCTGGGAGGTATGTTGTTTTGGGATGAAAACCCAGCAGTTTAAAAGCTTCTCTAAAGCATCAGGACCTCTGGCAGGAATTTGGTGAAGAACATGTTTTGGATTGACTGTGTATGTCATCAGTCCTGCCCTTAATGGGAAATATTTCCAAATTCCAAGCTTGCTTGGGTAGGGTGATTTTACAAGCGTGGAAGAGCTATACAGCTTCTTGAAGGCTTGGCATGTACTGGGGGCTGCAGAGGGAGATTCAGTTAACTTTGAGACCTGGAGTTGCTTGCAGCCATAATTGCTCTTTATATTTGTGAGCTACACAAATTCTGTGTTTTCTGTGGGTCCCCCTAAGCTGCTCAAAATGCCCCCTGTGTCGAGGGGCACAACAAGGTGTACGAGCATAGTGCACCACGGGCTCGGGAGCTCACCAGACCCTGCAGTGGCAGCAGTGGAAGCAAGACTGCTGCTGAATAGCATGGGGCCTGCGTGGTCTGCGTTGACAAGAGTGGTGCAATTTATCTTGAGCTATTTTCCACGGACTTCTGGGAAACAAACTATGCATCATTTTAAAGATGCTTCCATGAAACAATTAGGCTGCATTAAATTATTTCCACTTTAGTGTGAAGCGCTTCCTCAGCACAGACAGACCTTGATGCACAACTCCAGGGAATGGAGAACAAATCCAAGCTGTAAACCCAGTTTGGAAGTAATGCCTGGTAAATACATTTTAAAGTTTTTTTGAGTCTCAGTTATTAATCTAAATGTAATTCATCCTTCCACTCAGAAGAAATTACAGTTGTAACACCAACATTGGCAAGCAGTAGTGAGTGATACTAGTAGCCTCTGAACACCTATTCTTTACTGGAAATAGATTTGCCATTGCCAAGTGATAAGATAAAATCTTTTGTGCAGATGATGGCTTCTGGAATACACAAAAAAAATAGTTTCTGAGAATCCTGAGAATAAAAGATATGTGATCTTTTAAGGGCTGTGTCTTAGAAACCACACCACTGCTGTGATTTCAGTAGCCTGGTATTTCATCTGTTGTTTAATGGGCTAACAGAGTAAAATATTGCCCTGTAATGATTCTTAAATGTGTGTGGGTTTCTTAATAGCCTTTCATGGAGACGCGGGCTTCAATTTTGTCCTGAAGAAGCTTCTAATATAAATGGGTAATAGATCAGTAAATCAGATAAGACCTGCTGGTGGGGGGTAGAGGGATGGAGCTGAGGTGAGAGTGGTGCAGAGGAGAGGAGAGGAGGCTGGCGGCTGCAAGCGATGGCAGCCGTGTCTGGCCAAGCCCCTGCAGCCACGCTGCTGCTCTCCACTTTCTCTTCCCTCACCAGCACCGGGAGCCTGTCAGCTGGTGGGCAAGGGGGAGCTTGGGGACTTTTAGGTGAGGCTGGAGGGAACAGATGCATCATCTCTAAACTGGGTACCTCAAACTCATTTTTTTGAAGCATTCATGGGGGGATTCACCTGGTAAACTCTTTTGTCTCGTATTCTTTACTGTATTAATGGAAGTGATCTATTCAAGTACTGCTACTGCAAATGTATTCAGATCTAAAAGCCATTATATAAAGCAGATTTCAGAACTGGAGCCTAATCCTGTGCGTGGCAGGACCTTTGCTGTAAAACATCTAGTGCATTGTGTTGGAATGGATTTGAAAGGAAAGGATTTCCCTGTAACAGCCATTATGAATGTGGATGTTATTGGGGATTATAAACTGAAAGCTTATGAGCTCCTGTAAAGAAAGTTAGCGTTGTATTTGGTGTTATAAACTGATTATGTCTTGAGGGAATGTGAAGTCAGCTGTTGGCTGTAGCATTGCACCCAGTTTTGGGCAGAGTGAAAAAAAAAATGGGGGAAGGAAGAGGAAAAGTTTGGTGTAAAAGAGATCTAGGGTGGAAGTAGGTAACTGGTGTTATGTGTATAAAAGGATGCAGTGAAGAAGGATATTGGACGTGGTCTTAAATAGCAGCAAGAGGGATAGAAGTTAGGTATTAGGGGGAATCTTTCTAATGCTGAGGATGGCTGGAGAGATTGTGCGATCTTCACTGCTGGAAGGTGTTGGGAACAGAAATGGTTTAAACAGAGCTGTGTGTTTGTCTCCAGATCCTCCCTGAATCAAGGTGGACTTTCCTCTTTTCTGCTCAGAGATGCAGGATGTCTGTGTCAGAAACCTGTAGGGGAAAAGGTCAATTAGGTTGGGCTATACATAGCCTGAGCGACATGTGATTTAGAAAAGACTGCCTCTCACTTCAGGCACAGTCCTCAGTAACCATGTTAAAGTTTCTTAGGAGAGTCACCACAAGTTAATAAAATAATTTTGAGATTGTTCTAATGTAGCTGATGAGCATTTTTGGAGACGTGATTTGCTTCTCATTCAGCTATTTGGTGACAGAAGCTGAGTTATTAGGTTAGGTTTTCTAAAAAAGCCTTGCTTGTAATCTGTACTCATTCATAAGCAGATGCAGTTTCTTCTTAAAGCTCATATATATCTTTTGCTTACAACCCCAGGAAGAGAAATGGATATTCTCCTGTGTGTACTCCGAAAGCTTCTACCACAGATTTCGATTCACTGCACTCAGTGGAGTTCAAGATTGTGCAAAGCCAAACAGCTCTTTTATGGAGTCAATGGAAATGTTGGTTTTAGGACTTTTTTATTTAGCATCTTCCTAGGCAAAGTCGTCACTTCCCTCTCTGCTTACAAACTGCACCAGAAGTGAAATGTTACATGCTGGAGGTAATCAAAAGGCTGGACCTGATGGAGTTCCTGTCCTCATCTTCAGCTCTCCTTAAAGGATGAGGACAGCAGCATTTAACTTAGCAGAGAGAGGAGAGAGAGCAAATACTGTGTTACAGTTATTGTCTGAAAGATCTGTGCACCTTGGCAGACTGATTTATTTATAATCACATTGCAAGAGAGTGAAGTGAGGGATCTGGCTGCAACATTAAAGCCATTAGGAAGGAGGAGTATTGTAATGAGTGCAGGTTGGCATGAAGAGCTCTCCCTTCCAGTCTCTCCATGCAACAACTGTGAGGGATCCCCCCAAAATATGTCCACTTTTGGCTGTCTGTCAAATCCAAAATGGAACACCTGTGTGCAAGATAAATTTGTGGATAAGAGTGCTAGCTAGTCAGCTGTGGTACTGACTACCTGCCAGGCTTTATGAACTTGCATTTATTTGTGTGTGTATATATTTATTTTAATACCTTTTTGCGTATGTTTCCCCCCCCCTCCCCGGAGTCATCTGTAGTAAAGGTCAAGCACTGTATGAATACGTTATGCACAAGGAGTCATGGCAGGGAATGGAAGTTGTATTCACTCTTTGCTTATTTACCTTTCATCATGACCCCTCTGCTAGTGTTTCAAGCAGGCGCCTACAGTAGTTTTGGACTTTGCAGCTTGATTTTTCTTTCAGTGAGCTTGGGCTCCTAAGAAGACTTAAAACCATTCCCTCCACAGGTACTCAGGTAACCTGGATGCCACTCCTCCACGCAGAGGGGAAGATTCAAGGTCAAACTTGATGGTACTACCTCATTTTCTGCTAGTTCCATTAGCATTCACAACTGAGACTCTATTGTGTTTCAGTACTTACCTCCCTGCAGAAATATGTAGGCTCTCCATGAAGATAGGATTCCATATGTACTGCTTTCGGTGAAATCTGTTTATCTTCGCAGTTGGCCAAGTATAAGTAAAACAGCCTTATGGTTCCCATGAGTATACACTATATGCCTCAATTATTGGTGCATTATATTAGTAGCAGATGCTACATTCCCCCATATAAAAGGGAAGAAGATTTCTGAACAGTAAAACCAAATTTTTTGCTTATACACCGTAATTATCACCATTCCTTCATTTCAGAGGCATCTGTCTGACGTACCCTAACTGTGATGTGTTGTATTACCATTTGCATTACATTTTGTTCCTGAAAATAATAGTGACAGTGATGGTTAAGGTTGCAGGAAGGTTTCTGCTCTCTTCAGGTGCTTTGAACCTTGCCATACTGTTTTCCTTTTAGCTGAATTGTTTAAGGCATTTCTTCTGGGCAAGTCAAATAGCCCATTGCCCTCGAGAGAGCTGGTGCAGATACAGACCCGATGGCTTAAGGCTGTGTGGTTTGTGCTGCTTGGGAGCTCCCCAGAACAAGGGGCTGGACAGACTTACAGCTCCGGCATCTCCAGACATCATCTGATTTACTTGTTACTTCTCTTAAATATGTTACCACCATGCATTTTGTCTCTATAAACAGCTTTGGTCAAGTAAGCCTATGGACTCGCTTGTTCTCAAACTACTCAACAGAAAGATGATGGTACTTGGGGTGGAAAAAAAAAACAAAAAAATGAGATTGGGATGGGCGTTTTTGCTGACACTAGATGCCTACTGTAGGCTATGGTATGAACTAAAATATACAGCTTTCAGCAATCTTACCAGGCTTCCTCCCCGATGGACATAAAACTCGCTGTTTCACCTTGACTATGTTTGAGTTCCTAGCTCCAGCGTGCAGGAGTGTTACCCATCTCTTGCAAAGCTGAACTGAGAACTGCTCTGTAGCTTTGCCCCCCCCCCTTTTATTGTGGGCAGTACAATGGTAACATGAAGAAAAGGTATTTCAGCTGCCTCAGATTCATGCACCCGTAAAACTTTTTTTAATAGACTTCCAGCCTCAGCACACTTCTCCCTGACATATTCTGGCCCCTAGGAGATCAGCCTGTGGTAATTTTTCAGGGTTCACCTGTGTCCTATGTGAACTCGAATGAGAGGTCCTTTCCATTTGATTTCATCCACATTGCCTTTTCCAGCTTGAACCTTACTGGAATAGGCTGGCATTTTTTCCTCCGTTTAACGCACAACTGCATCCTCTTCTGTGTCTCTCCCTGCACGAGAGCCAATGTGACAGAGGCAGCTTTGCAGGGGGACAGGCAGAGAATGGGGGCTTGAGTGCGTGAGTGGCCTCAGTGCCTCCCAAAATTGCCACGTAAATGTTGTTTCCCTGAAAAACCTCTTGTGAGTCATCTTTAGAGATGTGTTTCACTCTAATTCCCTGCCCTACCTGCAGTGTTCAATCAGAGCAGCTGCAGCAGGAGGCTGTCTAATAGCAGACCTTTTCTGAGACAGGCGGTTAATAGGAACAGTAGCAGGCCCCGAGGTGTGTTTATACAGTCGGTCTCGCTTCCTCCGCTCCTGTGATATATTAACTACTTCGGAAGTTTCCCAGCTGTTTCAGGGGATAAATAATGGCAGTGGGAGCCCATATTTAACCTTCACCGTTCAGGCTGTGTGCTTTGTAGTTGTCATCTTTTATCTCCCTGGCTATCTGCGAAAGACTTCAGATGCCTTTCTGCTCTCTTGGCTGCGCTGTTCCCCCTCTCTGCCTGCTGCCATGCGCATGGGAAGGCATGGCCACTTGCGTTTGAGTTGGTCGGAGCACAGCGTTCATTCTCTGCATTTATGGATGCACTCCAGGTGGGAGGCTGGCTCCCCCCAGCATTGGTGAGGGAGTTCCCAGAGGCTCTCCCAGCAATGCCTTTGCATCCTTCATCTCAGAGTTGCTTGCTTGGACGTAGCCTGTCACTCATTTTTGTTGTGTTTGTTTTCCTCTAGCTCAGTGACTAATAAATAGAGGTGATTTGGGTTGTTTTTCTTTATTTCAGTGAATGATAAATAGAGGTGGTTTGGGTAAACACCAGCAAACATCAGCTATGAGATTCCCCGCACCTCTTACTCTCCAAAAAGGCTTCAGCCTGGAAGAGTCCTGGCCTGGCATGAAAGAATTTAAGGTATTAGCTGTGACAGTGTTGCACTAGGCTTCACTGGGAGGCAAATGCAGCTATGCTGGGACATCTTGGCGATCCCTACTTTCACACAAGTGTTACTTATCTGGGATTAAGTTTTCTGGTTTTAAATGGGTGGAAAAGAAAGAATCAGATGAGCTGTTGGGGAGGGTAAACCCCAGTGGCAACCATGGATGGGACTGTCACTGAACAGCAGACAAGGATTTTATGTAGTGTTGGTTTGAAGCTATTAACAAATACTGAACTCATTTGAAATAGGAAAGAAAAAAGGGTTTTCTTCTGCATTCTTTTGGACCACAAAACTGTCTTTGCATATCCTTATGAACCTCAGAGCCATGAAAATAGAGGGCTGTGTTTGGCCATGTAGGGCTGGGTACGTAGCCGGCTGCTGGTCTGCTGCTGTTACTGACCTCAGGTGAGGAGCTGGTCTTGACCCTGGAGTAGATATTGCCATGCTGAGCGTTCGGTTGGGATTGCTGCAAAGAGGTGAGGGGTGTTTACATGCACCATGAGTGCACAGCGTGTGACACCTTTTGTCCTTAGCTGCTGTGTATGATCTGCAGTAACGAGTCACCTTTACAAAATCTAGTGATCAGAGAAGCAGGAGAAAGTTCCTTTCAGACTGGTAAGAAGTCAGCTGTGGAAAAGCCATGTAGGTGGGGTGGGGAAGAACAAACAGCATGTTCTCCTTCACATTTACAGAAGGAAGAGGAGAATTAGTTTGGCTACCATTCCTCTTACTGTCATATACTATGGTATGTTAAAGAACTGGTTGAGGGAATAGGTGTCACAGGTGCTGTACAAATAATGTAAAGTTAGTCCAAGTCCTTGAGATCTTGCATTTAGGACAGCAACAAGTAAATAGGGGCAAATGAGATGGGAACAGAAGGTGGCAGGATTGTAGCAGACACATATGGGCATATATGTTCATTTTAACAGTGGACTCAGTGGCCTCAGGTAGTTGTATGGCCATATAATGAAATATATCCAACAGTCATCTTGGTCTTCATAAGCATGTGAGAGTACACAGAATTTTAAATTATATTAGGGAGGATTATGTGGCTGGGCAGAGGGAAGGGCTCTGTAACCTCCCAGGGCCTCTTCTAGACCTGCTCTTCTGATTCTGTGATTAAAAGTTTCCCAAGAGTTATTTTCCTGCAAAATTCCCTGGTTTTGCTTGTCTTACTGCTTTCCGTGTACTTCTGTGTCTGCCCAAACAGCGTCTTTAACCTTAATGCCGAGTGCCTCTGTCTCCTTCATTTCACCAAGGTGCTGGCTTAAGGAGACGCAGGCTGAGACATTCGTACTCTTATAAAAGTACGCTTGAACTTTAGGATCGTTCAGAAGATACAGCAATCTTGCATTTTAGTTTTTGTCTGAATCTAAATTTCAAAAAGGAAAGGCTTTGCTTGCGGCAGTTCAAGGGTACTCACCTTTGTTAGGTTCACAATATGAAAATATGTGCTGTTCCAGAACAAATTGACTTCTGTCCTTGATACAGAGATGAGCAAGATATTATTTCCTTGTGTTTCTGACTTGGAGGCTAT
The DNA here is from genome assembly GCA_013401315.1 of Balaeniceps rex. NCBI lineage: Eukaryota > Metazoa > Chordata > Aves > Pelecaniformes > Balaenicipitidae > Balaeniceps > Balaeniceps rex. The sequence continues at coordinate 56,232 of VYZW01026154.1, forward strand.
AGAATTATTGTTGCTGACTGTAAACAATATCCTTGACTATAAACAGTGCTGGAGCAGTTTGTTTTAAACTATTGGGTTTGGAAGATGTGCAGTTTATTCCAAACTAGTGTTGAAACCCTGAGTCTGGCAGTTCAGTATGGGCACCTTCCAGCTAGGTATAGCTCTTCCTTAATGAAGTTATGGGACAAGCAGTGGGAGGTGTGATTTACTAGGAAATAATCCGAAGCAAATAGATACTAGAAAGTTTTTATGCGCTTCATATTTTTCTTGTTCTCAGTCCATCTCCCCTTAGACTCTCAGCAGTATCTGGTGAGGGAAGCTCATCTCTGAGTGACTTGTAGTCAAAGGTATGTGACCCAATTCAACAAAACACTTCAGTGTGGTTGGCTTTAGTCATTGCTTCATTCCTGGTGACTTTAGTCAACAAGTACTAAATGTAAAAGATCTTTTCTTCCTCAGCTGGAAGTGTAGAAAAGAATGTGCATTTTCAGTTTGGGAGCAAGTCTTGAAAAACCTACTACCTTATTTGAGCATATTTGGTGTCCAGTACTCCTCTAAAGTCAAAAAAATCATACTAGCATTGTCAGTGTCTCCAAATCATTTTGGTAACCTTGTCTAAGGAATAAAGCAGTCATAATTGTCTGTTCTTTTCCTTACCACATCCCCTCCTAAACAGGTGAAAGTTGGCAGGTGCTGTTATATCTCTCTTGGAGATGTTGGTTTGATTTGACTCCAGAGGGACTGCAGTGGAGGATACCTGTTCTGCTAATGAGTAGTGCTCAGAAGCCGTTTAAAACCCTTGGAAACTCGATAGCCAAACAGGTAGCCCCTGCTGATGTCTGCAAAGCTGCTGCCGCTGGATCCTCCCTGCTGCGCCTGGTGATAAAACACAGCTTGAATCTTCAAATGCCACCGGGAGGATGATCAATCTCAATCCATCCCCGTCCTCCTTCTCTCCCCCAGACAACTTCTACTGAGGAAGAGAAAAAAACCCCATAAAAGTAGTGGCTTTAGGGCGTGAGAATTTTGAAGGTGGTGGAGTTCAAAATCAATCACGACCAACAACAAAGGGTTCACAACTTAATCTGAGGGAACGTTACTGCTATGGGATCACAGAAGCAAGTAAAAAAACATAAATGCAGGCACAAGCAAAGATGAAAATTTTTGTATGCTTCCTGTTATTACCCTCAGTGGAGGAAAAACTGCTTATTCCATCCACTCACCAAACAAACCGAAGTAAAAATAAGATAGAAGAGATCCTACTTATCTGATGGTTGTGACGATGCTATGCATATGATATACAGCAGGGAATTAACATAACACAAAATAAAATCTAACGTTAATCCCCAAGAAATGTCTTACAGGCCTGAACACAAGATGGTATGAATTTTAATCAGGGAGGATTTTTTTGTGTGATATATTTTGGATTTTTTCTTTTTCTTTTTTTTCACTAATTTCAGCAAATGGAACGTTTTCAGGCTTTTATGTAATTCTGTCTCCTCCCTAAAAGGGAGTAAGACTTAATGTTTTACGGTTTGGGCTTTTTTTAATTTCAGGAAACGATTGACCCCCATATTCTCTCAAAGGTCTCCTTCATTTTGCTAAGATTTTCCATCACATTTGGAAAATGCTTGTACCTGTATAACTCTTGAAGATCAGACACTCTGAAGCAGATATTTTTAATTATAGAACCTAAAAATCCATATTTTGGTCTGCTTTCTGTCAAACGTATTTTCAGATAAACCATGCTTCAATCTATGGGATGCAGCTCTTTGCACTACCTGAAATCCAGGCAATGGTTGAATGGCTGACTGCTCCTTAAGTACCCGAAGAAGGGCTTGGAAGTTTTAAAATGAGGTGTGAATTCTTACAGGGAGGTTAATTTACTTGATGCTGTTTAGAGTAAGAAAAGAAACCCTGTTGCTCTTACTGATTGCTAGGCCACTGAATAAAAGCCTTCAAAACCTGTGACGAAAATGCTTTTATTTACCGATCTCAAAGCCGTGTTGCAATCTTGCTTGCTTTCTTATCGGGTATTCCTCCACTGGCTTTTATTTTCTTCCGTGGTTTGGCAGATCCCACATCTTTGGTTATTAGATATTGAGAATCCCATGTCTGTCCCTCTGAACTCTTTTCCAGATGATGATTTTGGACCTGTGAGTCACCCATTTGCAGTAGCTTTATCTCTCATCTAGTTTTTTGGAGACCTCTTGGATTCTGGGCACTTGAAACTGGGGTTTCACTGAGTTTGCTTCAGGAGCAGACGTAGATCTGAGCGGTCAGGGGACAAGTGTGAGCCATCTGGGGAGAGAGCTTGAATTCAGCACAAAATTTGGTCCTGGGTGAGATGCTGTCTTCTGACATACGTTCCTGGTCAGACAGTGATTCTGCATTGACACACAGCATAAGGCCACAGTAATCTGTAGTCAGATACCTGAAGACTGAAGGCAAAATACAATCAACAGACATTATTAACCAAGAATACACCTAAAATGAACAAAAGTGTTACCAGAGGTGATTTCCCCTAAGCTATAGGCTTTTAGAATCAGGTGATCTAGCAATGACAATAATCTGATGAGAAAATGTCCAGATTTTCAATTAAACTTCTTTTTTATTAAATGCAACAGCCTGCAAAATGCAGAAATCTCCCTTTCTGTCTGCTTTTACACCAGAGCAAAGGCTTAATGTCTGCTTGTACTCCAGGTCTCCTGTTTGCAAGGTGATTCATCTGTGTCGAGTTTGCTGCATGCCTACAAAATCAGGAGCCTGGCTGAGTAAATTAGAACTGAATGAAAAGTTTTTAGTCTGGGGACCAACAGGATAAATCCATCATACAAAATGAATCTGAATTTTTGCTGGGTAGTGTTGCTCGGTATTGTTTCACATTATTTCTTACAAGACTTTATAAGAATTGTAACAATTTCTCCCATCTGGGAAAAAAGAGATTTTCTGAAGTTCATACATTTGCTTTTTTTTCAAGACCAACCGAACCTTTACAAATAACGGCATTATCTCCAAATCTAGAAATAGGTTCTTTTCTGCTGTTCTGCGAGCTGTCACTTGTAGAGGTTTTATTTCGGGATGATTAAAAAGTACACGTGCTTTCCCCCTGTGCACATGCTTTACATCTATTGTGTTGTATCTCGAATCAAACACTGAAATGCATTTCGGGGATTTCACAGTAGAAATGCAAAACACAACGTTTGTTGTCTGTTTAATTCTGAGTTTAAAAAAAAAAAAAATTTCTTTCCTGAAGTTGGGGTTTGAAATCGTACGCAAATACAATGATTCATTTGATCTCCGATTTCTTCAGCAATGATCAAACATGTTAGGAAACCCTCTGCTACTTTGCCTTTTTATGGTTGAGAATTTAATTGATTTGTGCAATTACAAGGTTGGAAAAATGTGACCAATGTTTGCACACAATGTAATAACAGCCTGTAAGAGCGGGAGAGGGAGGGAGATGGTATTGCACAAAATCAATCCTTTCAGTCACAGTTCACTTCTATTAACTGAGTCTTGAACACTTGCAATATGTGCTTCTGTAATTTGCTGAATTGGTGCCTTGGAGCTTTCTCCTGCCAGCACTAAAATTAGCCCCAGCGTGGTATTTGAATTCCCCTCCAAAGGAAGGGGTCTGTTGGCAGAGTGCTGCTGCAGGACATTGCTGCATAGTTCCCATGTGTTGGGTCAGTTACTGTTTAACAGGTTTCTCTTATGTCACTTAAGTGGACTTGGCTTTATATGAAAGGAGATGGAGGCTTTTAGGAGATGTATGAACAAACGGGATGGCCTCGAAGATGAGGGCTGTGCGGTGGATGCAGGTGAACCTGCCGCTGGGGCATCACTGGAGAGGAGGAGCAGAAGGAAAGGTGATAAGATAGAAGGCCAGATAAGGAAGGAGAGGCATTGCTATGAAAAACCTTGAGGGCAAGGACCAGACGATTGCTCTGGTGAATAACCCTCTCCCTGGAGTGCTGTGCTCAGTATTACCATGTAGCAGCAGCATGAACCCTGAGCACCGTGAGAATATATAACCAGGTAATCCAGGCCCATCGGTGGAAATTATCTGCTGAGCTGACAACAACAAAAAAAAAAACTTGCAAGGTCTTCAGATCCTCTGTGAATAATTCCACTTTTCTTTTCGCATCACTTTTGGTGGTGTTCTCAGCAAGGCAGTACGGTAAGCACAACAACAGAAAGGAAAGCAAAAAGGGAAGGCAATCCTTGAGGGTGTGCATACAACCCTGACACTTTAATGAAGCAACAGTAATCTGTCTTTAAGAGAAAGATTTGATTTATTCAAAGATATTGGACTGGAATTTGTTGATATCTAATATCCTGTGTGCTGGGAATAGCTAGTGAAGGAGTTGCAGTTGCAGCCTTTTCCGAATATGATTTTGGGGGTGGTCCTGGGGCTCAAGTACATTTCCACAAGGAGAAGAGCAGCGAGACGAGAAATAATTTGATCAGTGTTCTTAAAATCTATGAGAAGCCAGTTTTTTTGATCAAGTTAGTGTGTCACAGTAAATGGCAGAAGAAAATCACAGATATGCTGTGAGTCATTAAGTAAGATCTTTCCCTTGGAAGAATCTGCGTTTGTAGACAGGCAGGGTCGGTGGTGGCAGAGTGGTGTTTGTCAGAAGCAAGTTTCATGGACAGGAGGAGAGTAAGGATGGTCTAGTGGCCACAACGCAGGCGTCTGCTAACTCTGACTTTCAGTCTTTGATTTGTCTGTCGCATAGTCCCCGTACATTCAAGATTGAGATGTGTAAGTGCTGTAGTAAATCAGAGGTGTAGTTAGTAGTTTTGTTGTTTTGATAGCAAAAGGCAGGTGCTGAAGGAAAGGAGTTGCAAACTGTACAGCCCTCCATCGTCCTTAACATGAATTGTGGCTGTAAGCTTTTCTGAAAGCATTTCACAATTCTCCTGACTGGTGGCCCAGAATTAGGGAGTACAGTTTTGGATTTTAAAAAGATATAGGAGGAGCAAGGGATGTAATTGGAAGAAGACTAGGAAAGGGAGGAGCTGCCCAGGTGGGATTTCAGATTGTGTCAACTCTTGTCTTACTGTGATGCATTTAGCTTTTGTTTCAGGGCTGTGTTTGTGACCAAAGCATGTGAAAATCCATGTGCTGAACACCATGGAAGGGGAAGAGGTTTTGGAAAGATGCATCAATCTGACAGCAGGGGGTTATGCGCTGTCATCACAGGTGGGCAGCACTGTTGGTAAACAGGATGCAGAGAAGATAAAAAGGAAAAGTAATTTTGGCACTGTCATTTCCACTTCTCCCATTACAAAAAAAATCATGAGCAAGATCTGCTTTGAAATAAAAAGCAAGCAGCTGTATAATATTACTACAAAGTACCTGAAGGAAGGATCATGATAGAATCAAACTGCCATGGAGAAAAGCAGTTACAGCTGTGGAAAAATAATCTTGGTGCTTTTCCTACTCAAATGCAGGTATGTGGAGGAACATCACAGCATGGCAATAAGGTGATACTTGTCTTCTGTGTGACAGAGACAAATTAGAATCCAGCCATCTCCGGGTGAGAACGATTTTTGTGAAAATTAATGACTTGATTAGAAGAAGAAATGAAGCTTCTTCAAGGGGACATGCAAATAAAGGAGGAATCACTAAAACTGTCACCTGATGTAAAACGAACATTACACAAGGAAAGATCGGTGGGATATTTTACAAAGACAAATTTGATGTGATATTAATCATACAGAGCCAGCGAGAGCAAAGGGGAGAGGGAGAGGAAGGATTCAGTGCAGTACGTCTCTGACTTAGGGAAGTGTTTTCTGCTCAAGCAGGGGATGAGTATCCCGTTCCCAGGTGAGACGGGTGCATTCTCTGCACTCTCAGGCTGGGGTGCCACTCTCGGGTGGGTTTGCCAGGCCCTGTGTTCTTCTGGGTGGTGCTTCCCACACCACTACCTCCAAGCCCAGTGGAAGAGATTTGCGTCCCTTTATCTAGAGGCAAGGGTAATAGAGAACCATTATTTTCAGGAAGTGCCTGTAGTTCCCCGATGGCAAATTTGCAGAGCATGGTGGTGTCTGTATTGCTTGATTTCTGCAACCTTTCAGAAGGAGTAGGGCCACCATATTTTAAATGACAAACAGTTGTCACCTCTGTTGGGAAGAAGCACATCAGGCTAAAACTGAGCAAGTATTAAACCTGATTTTGAACTTAGGTTTGTTGCATTAAGAACCAAATCTACAGGGGCAATTAGTTTCAGGTTCCAGCCCAACCTTACTGTCCTGGGGAAGGAACGTGTTTGAGGACAAGCAAGGCAGCTAAACCAAAAGCAATGCTTTTCTTAAGCAGGAATATTACCTGCATTAATGACTACAGACATGCAAGTAGTATGTTTACAGAAGGCCTTGCTTTGAGTTTGAGGGATGCCTGAGAGGTTTTCTTAAGTTTTCTGTAAGTCAAAATGATCTGTATGGTATATTTTTCTTCTGCTGTCTCCTTTCCTTGGGTGTGGAGAGCCACAGACCTTTCAGCCTGGTGTAGGTAACACAATAGGATCCAAAGCTGTTTATCAAATGCTTTTTTTTCCCCCCCTCGTCCAGCACTACCAGCAGGAAGGAGACTGATGCTCAACCAGTTCTCTTGATGATGTATTTTGTCAAACTTAAGTTTGATGGGAATTTGTCATGGCAAAATGAGGGATCTTGCAGAGACCTAACAGAAAATAAAAATCTAGTGCCATGCTCTAGCTGCACGTGACAAAAGGAGGTGCAGAGATAAGCTGGTAAGTTCATGACGTGGTGATCTCTATTTCCTTGGCTGCTGAGCATTAGGTAGTGCCAGTGATGTTGAGCCAGCTGTGTGCTCTCAGGATGGTGATGCTGTGGACAAGTAGGATGGATTCATGCTGCTGGGAGGCATATTTTTGGCCCATCTATCTGCAGGGTCTGGCAGAAGCCCTGGAACAGTTTTCATACATTGAGACACATTTTTACAACAATATGGCTTAGATTTTTTTAAAATATAAGGAAAGCATATGTTACTGAGCATAGGATAGCTTTCTCCTGGGAGGTAGTGCTCTGCTGAGGTAGGATTTGTTACACGGCTTTGGGGCAGGGGCTGCCCTCCTTCATTTCCTCTTTTAGCCCGCATGTTCTCAGTCTACCACTTTAGAAAATGCCATTTTTACTGTTGGTAAGGAGCCTGAAATAGTTAGCTTTCTAGCTGCATCACACCTGTATCACAACCTCCAAATGTATCCCCTCCTGGCGAGGCATTGCCACCTGGAATTCCCTCTGCCTGCAAGATGGCTACAGTACGTTCTCTTTTGCCAGAAGGTACATGTACTTTACTGGTCCAAACAGGACACACATTTCTCTGAGATCAGGGCAATGGCTCCACGCAAAGTTACAAGAAGCCTTGTGATAACCAATGTAAGCACGCGTGTGCAGTTTCCACACTGAGTTTCACAAGCATACCTGGAGCTGCCTAGCATGTCTTGCACAAATGCCCTTTGTGTGCTTGCATTTAGCATGCAAACTGAATGCATGTTTCTGTGCTCTTTCATGCTTTCAGAATGTGATCCTGTAGGGTCACTTTATCCTGTTTGTTTGTTTATTTTTAATAAGACTAAGCCAGCTGTTGCTGCTCCTCCAGGAGCCAGAAATACTCTGTTAATAGCAGGGTCCGCTCATTTTCCAGCTAAGAATTTCCCTTGTTCTCCAACAAAAAGCCTTGAAGCCTCCACCTTTTTCCTTTTGTTTGAAAGTAGTTGCTGGGACTGTCTTCATATTCCCCATGTATATTTAAACATAAATTACATCTGACTGCAGTGACACTAATTAAAGCGGAGGCACTCAGATGTAGCCCCCCTTGCGGGGAGCGTGGCCAATAAACCTGCCATGACTGGCAGGTGTTTCGACCGCTTTAGACAACTGCAATTTCATAAAGTGTCCTTCCCCTTCTCCTCAATGAGGAGGGGACTGCCAGGCTCCCTCCGAGGCACCCGCTGCCAGACAGGGACCAGGTGGCTTTGGGGAGTGTGGGGCTGGCACCCGGCATGCCCTCTGACCTGCTGGCATCTCACCCCATCAGGGGTCTTTTCGAGGCTGTAGCCTCCCCTATGCTGTAAACAGGGATTTCCGCCCTCCCCCCCCGAAAATATTTTATATTATCCCAGTGATTTTATAATATCCCAGTGACGTACTCCTGAGGTTTTTGACCAAATATTATTAAAACTCTGCAAGGGCTAATAATCCTGGAAGTAGCGCGACGCCTTCCTGTGACATTGAAATAATTTAGTAATTTTACAGTACATTTGAATTTTGGCGTCGCTCAGCCGCTCAGTTTCCATTAACTTTGCCTGGAATTTCTTATGTCCGTGCACACAAGCAAAAGTGTCAAGTTTCTCCTTCATGCTTCAGAATGCCACCTGAATCACAATTGTGCTGCAGCTAATTGTTATTAATTAAGCTGTTCCTAGCAGTCCTAGCTGTGTTGTGCTTTTTTTTGTGGCTGTAATAAAAAAGCAAATGCATTTAGTAAGCACAGTAGGGGGAGGAGGGAAAACAAGGGAGCCCAGCTCCTGGGAACTTCTCTGCCTTCTGCGAGATCATTTTGGGGTGGGTGTGGGTGTTTTTAAGGAAGGGGCCACTGTATTGGGAAGAGGTGCAGAGCCAGGCTTGTTAACATCAAATTAGCTTCACTGACCTTCACTGCCATTTACCCGTCACAGGCAGGCAGCTTCAAGGATGTTTGCGACGGGTAAATTTGCACTGAGCCGCTCTGGCTGCACGTGCTCCCGCATCACTTAAGCACGCGGCCGTGGCCAAAGCCCCGGCACAAGGTTTGGCTGAGATCACATGCCAGGTGCCCTGTGCCCCCCGCCAGGGCTCTCCCTCCCGCCTCCCTCCCGTTTCCCAGGTTCAACTGAACCGGATCATTGAGTAGAGTGAGCAAGAGGAAGGTATTAATGAAACGGGGACCCCGGGAGCAGCCTCCTCGCAGAGGGCTTGCGTTGGGAAAATTGCTTCTTGGCCTTTTCTTCTTAATGAGGCTGCTAATAATGTGCCTGTTGCTTTCTACCCAGTGATGAGGAGCAAGGCGCCTGTCATTCATCTGCTTTTCTCGGTGTTTGTTTATGAAAATAAAATCAGGTGGGGATGTCTTCGGGCAGAAGCGCTGTCATCTTCTTGTGAGAGGCAGGAATATGAAGCCGGTTTTTGTCTGTGGGAATATGTCATCCATGTCTTCGAAAAAAGCAACCAGCCATCTGCTGTGTCTTTTCCTCCCCCCCACCCCGCCTTGGGTTAAGAACCAGAAAACAGATAATTTCGGCACATCACTGGGACATGTTATTTTAACAGTGAGCTAATGGTTACTACTTGCAGGATTAAGGTGCGCATAAATGTCCTCTTAAGAGGTCAGGAATAGTCTTGGGAATTTTCCGAGTTGAAAAGGATCAGGGAATGGCTTGTGCACAGATGTAAGAAATAAGCCCAAGGGCACAGGCTGGTGGTTGCTCCGGATTGCTCAGGTGTAGCTCACTGGAGCAAGCAGCATGGAAAGGGAATCCCTTGGTGAAGCATCATAGGTGGTCGGGGTGGGTGTCTTCTGCACTATGCTCAGTCTCAGAATGATTTTCTCCTGCCATCCTCTCTGTATGCTACTGGCTGAAGCTTTAATCTCTCTACGGATCCTCCCAGTGCTGCCACCACTGTTCCTCGGGCAGCTCCAGTGTTGTGCAAGGCATTGCCTTTCCTTCATCCCAACAAATTCCTTGGTGCTTTGCTGTTACGTGTCTGTTCTTCTGCTGGTAGTGTTTGTAGAAAAATGACCAATTATCAGATAGCAGCCTGAGTCAGGGCCTTGGAAGTTGGTGAGAGGCTTTATGCCATTTGCTGGGTTAAACCCCTCACCCTGCTCTTCCAGAGTCTCTTATGACTTCCTCTCAGGACTGCTATATTCGCCAGAGCCTCCTTGATCCCTGGGAGAGGTCTGGCCGGTAGATTTAGGCAGTTCCTCAGGCAAGGTTTGTGCCCATTCTGTATTGCTGTCTTTTTGCTGAAGCAACTTTCTTTGTAATGCCTGCAGAGGAGATCTGGTTGGCTACCATGAGGTGGGCATCTCTCTTCTTGCAGGTAAAACAAGAATCAGCCCTCCATGGTTTCTGTATTTCAGTGAAAAAAGGCCAAGAAAACAGACACCCAGGCTCCGAAAAGACCAACCATATTTTTATATATGTGCGGTAATAACTATATGCAATGTGCTCCTGTGTTCCATGTAGAGTTAGCAGCAGGGGAAAAACCGTGGGATTGTGGTGTTACTTCTGACCATTTTGTGTGATAGTGCAAGCACAGGTGTGCCTTCGCTGTCTCTGCTTCCTTCTGCTTTCCCCAATTCCCTGCCAAGGGTGTTCAGTTTTGCCTGAATCCGCAGTTATTAAGGGAGGCAAGCTCCAGTACTGATTACTCCAGTGATAAACCAGTCCTGCTGTTGCCGAGTGGAGGATTCAAAACTAATGGTGCTTCTGCTCCTAGGATTTACCATTTGGAAGACACTTTATTGCTATCTTGTGACGTTTCCCTGCACTTTTATGCTCATTTATATAACTGTTTTCTTTGATTTATGGCAGGTTTTCTTCATGTATAACAGTGCCGTAAATTGTGCAGCCCTACTTTCAATGGTTATGAATTTGAGATATTCAGTAAACTGTGGCATGGGGGGAAAGGGCGGAAGCCTTTTGAAGAGGCTTTTGATGACAACCCTGGACAAAATAACCTGTTCTCTCAGTACAAATGTGAAGCAAGCATCAAAATAAGTTGACATAGTCTGTTTCTTGACTAGGTAGCTGGTTGTGTTTTTTTTTTTAGTGCAAAATGTAAGTTATTCATGTATGATAAAAGGATGCATGAGGCCAAACCCACACAGTGGTGACATTTGTGTAGCAATCCCTGGGAGCTCTGTTACTTGAGGTCTGCAGAGGTTTTCAGAGGAGCAGCAAATTAATGTTCTTCTTTTCATAAACCTTTCTCTTCCTCTTCGTAAACCTGCTTTTTCACATGTTGTTATTTTTTAAGACCTTCAGACAAGCTCAGATTTTCAAGGAGTGTTCAGCAGCCATCAGAGATCCAAAGCCTATCAAAGCCACTGGTCAGACCAGTGAAATAAAGACCTTGGGGTTTGATTTTGTTGGCATCTTTCTTTGTAGAGGGAGAGAAACAGCTCATTTAAAAATCGCTTTCTGAGTTCAGCTGTCAGAGAAGCTTTCTGTTGACCTTTACAAATTGATACCGTCACAATCAATGGACAGAAGTTTAAGGGCAGTCTCTGGAGCAGGGGGGCGGGAATGAACCCAAACATTTATAAAATACATATGGAGTGCATTTTAAAAAGCCCAACAGAAAGAACAGACAATATTAACAGGGAGCATATTTGAGCAAACTGATCTATAAAGTATTCATAATACACGATTTTGGCAAGTACTGTTACTTAGAACTTACCTTTTGGGATGATTTCTGAAAGTACACAACACAAAAAATAACAAATAAATATGCCTTAGGTTAGTCCAGCACAGCAATAAGTTGGGTGAGGAAAACAATTAGAGATTTTGAAGTTGCTTTGCCAGATTCGACTGCAGGGGAAGCGCATTTGAGGAGCAATTTCACAGCAACTTTGACGATCCCCATGCCCCTTTGCAGCCTTGGGAGGTGAAAGTGTTTACAAAGGCTCAGTAGGAACTGCATGCAGAGGTGCAAGTCAGTCTGTGATTTCAGCTGCTGGCTCGCTCATTTTTAAAGAATCAATGAGACAAATGAAGAAGCTCATCAAACATAGACATGCAGTCCTGATCTCCCAGGTAAAACAGGGAGAAACTTCAGCAATGTAGGCGTTTGCCCTGAATCTACTGCTCATATACAATCAGGTTATCAACTCAAATACAAGTCCTTCATCTGTCCCCTTAGTGCAGATTTAGTAGCAGCCTGTGCCACCAGTCTCAGTGAGGTTAAAAAGTAGTCCCTTTACTTTCTTAACAACGGGAAAACATCTCAGTGGTAGAGGTATGGTGTTACATGGAAGAATTAATTGGGTGCTTAGCATGTGTGAAGGATAGGCTGATTTTATTTAGCTTTTAATTTTTATTTTTTAATTTAAATCGTGCAATCCAGGACTTGGTTCAAAATGTGCAGGTTTGAGAAGGTGTGAGTTTGGTGTTTGCGTGCACCTCCACTCCTGAGCGTGCCTGGTGGCAATGCGGTACGTGCTCAGCAACCTGTATGAAGCTGTTTGTGTGAAACGTGCATGAACTACAACAGATGAAGGATTGTCTGTGGCAGGTGATACTAGCTTCAGATTAGGCTGTGTGTTTTTATACATAGCATATAGAAGTAAAAAGGTTCTTGTACAGACTTAAGTTATTAAAAGTTTGTTTTTCCTGGCTATAAACTGATATCTGAAAGCACTTGATTTAATAACATATGGGGTTTTTTACTTAGTTTAGCCATGGGCAATTAGGAAAACACAACCATCAGTTTAACGAAGGCTTGTGTAAGAGAGCACTTTAGATTAATTCTTTGACTTGATGACCTTAATGTATATGACTGCCACAGACCCCAGGTTGTGGTCCCGGTTCCCAGGTCCAGTGTTTTGGCTCCAGACAAAGTGCGGTGTTCACCCCGTGGGCCCAGCCAGCCTCAGCGCAGTCCCTGCCTCTCCCTGCAACTGCAATGCCATTCCCCTCATCTGCAGTACTTCCAAGTTTAAATAATTACTATTTCAGCTGTATTACACGAGCTGAATTCTGCTGTCTGCTTGACAAGGTTATCGTGTTGCTTGAGAGCCTGTTGTTTTCATCAATGAAAAATAAACTGCATGCAGTTTCCACTTAATAGACCTATGCATATTGGCTAAAATAAGGTAGTTTTTTTAATCACGTTCTCCTGCATTGCAGTGTCACCTTGAAGCAGTTGGGCAAAGCAGCTCCCAAATGTTGGGTTTTTTCTTGCCTGGTTGATGGGGACACTGAAGCCCCATCATGGCCATCTCAGGTGCTTCCCGTGAGATGCTGGGTTTCTTTATTTCACAAATATTTTTTCCAGGGACTTTTTGTTAAGGCCCTCTGCAGTTTTGTCTTGCAGGGTTGCCAGAATCTGGGGAGATTGTTCTCGCCAAAGCAGTCCATTTCTTTATGTGTTTAAATTTCATAGTTACTTTAATCATTTTATTAGGTGGTATTTATGTGATAATTACTAATGTAACATGAGAAAAAATTCTGTGGGCGATCTTGGGGAAATACTTTTTTTTTTTAATGTTGCACATGGCTTGTGCTTATCCTGTAACGATGCAGCAGTTGCTGTGTGCTTTAGTGGTGACTAATTACCCACAGTTACATTAGCAGATGTAAAAGTACCTGTCCTGCCTACCCTGTCTGAGCTGTATCTTTTACATAAACGGTGCTTAAATAGTATTAAGTAGGATCTGAGCGCTTGTGCGCATTTTGCCAAGTGTATTTTAAATATGGGACAGGCAACAAGGACTGCAATCCTGTTCCCATCGCAGCGGTTGCCAATGCTCCCGCTGGATTTCTCGGGCTGAGGATCAGGCAGAAGCTGAATGAATGTGCTCCCATGTGCACGCACAAACTCGGTGTGTTTGTATAATGTTAATTAAAATGCATTTAAGTTGAGTGAATGCTTGCGGTATTCAGGAGCCCTCTGAGGAAGGAAAAAAAAAGAAAGGAAGGCAGGCAGGCGAAGGCCCCCGGCTATCATGGAGCCGTGTGAGTCCTGGTGGAGCAGCAGGAGCTGCTGGGGAAGGTGGTCGCTGCTGCAGCACCGCGGCAATGCTCTGTGCAAGCTAAGGACCCCTGGGTCCCCAGGAGAGCACTGTTGGGGGGAAGGAGCCCTTCATGTCCCCAGTAAAGCAGCCTGGTTTGTGAGCTGGGAAGTGAATTTGGGCCAACCTCGCAGCAGATGTTATTGGCACCCCCCGCTAAATTGATTTGTGTTGAAGGGATGTGTACAAAACCCAGTCCAAGTGCCTGGCCCCTCTCTGCTCCCCCCACTCCCACCTGTGCATGTGTTCACCTGGTGCTTGTGGTTTGTGCTCAATCATCATCCCCCCACTCCTTCCCCTGGCATTGAAAAAGCAACCCAAATCCTTTCCGCTGCTGAGACCTGTAGAGATTTCCACCACTTTGCCCTGGTAGGGAGCCAGGATACGCTGTGATGGAGGGAAGCAGGTTGGATGAACCATTACCGCTGTGTTTGAGTGGGACTTGGGCAGGGTGAGGGTTGGAAAGTGGGGAGAGCAATATTTGCAAACTCTTAGGCCTTCAGCTTGGTACTTTGCTCTGCATTTAGCTGCCCAAGAACATGTGGCATTGTATTGCTCATGACTGTTTATCTGCAGACTTACTAATCTTAGAAGGGATTGGTGATGGTCTATACTTTGCTACTGTAGGGAAGGATTTTGGTTCTTGGGATTAAGAGTTAGATTCACGAGCTTAATTTTGGGTGCTGCACTCAAGTGACCGAACTGGAGACTAGTGCAGGAATAGGTGGTCTGTAATGGTCTTCACCAACAACAGGGAAAGTGATTCCTCTGTGTGATGGTTCAAAGCAACAGCAACATTTGCGTGGACTAACTTGCACTCTGGAGCGGTATTTAATTTCCTCGGGGAGGAAACGTAGGTCAGTTGGAAAAGGGGTGCTGGTGATATTCTTGATCATACTGGGAGACCCAGTAAGGAACCCAAACTGGAAACCTAGTAATAGAGAAAGATCCTGATAGTGCTCAGAAGCTGGAGGGCGGAGGAGACTGGCGGTGTTTTTCAGAGCTATTTGAAAACCTTTTCACTGTCTCAAAACAAGGCCTTACCTGAACTAAGCCAAGTGCTGGAAGCAGAGACAACTCAAATCTTTCTTAGGTAATGTCTATTAATTGCTTGTTTAGGTTATGTACTTTGTTGGGAACGAAATTGTAAATGCTGAAGACATTTCAATAAAGTTAGTTATTTTTTGTGTCGTGCATCCAGTAAGAAAATCCCACGCTCCTTCTAAACTACCACGCTGTATGGGTGGCCATAAAAGAAATCTTTAATTTCAAATGCCTTTCTATCACAGCTTGTTGTGCCTGTAATTTGCCAGTTTGACCACCAGAGCCAGTGAGCACCTCCTCAGAGCTGGCACTATGGGGGTGGTGGTGAGTGGCATGGGGCCACGTGTCACACACACACACACACACACACACCCCCGTGTCGCCTCTGCCCCTCAGGTTCCCCCGCCTCTGCCCCTCAGGTTCCCCACCAGCTTGAAGGCTTATCCACTGTCTCCTCGTCAGAGTGAGCGCTTCCAGATTCACAGCAAGACCTCAAGGAGAGCCAGATGATAGAGCAGATGGCAGATGACTAATTTGGCAAAGTTAGATGAGTGGAAATCGTTTGCTTTAATTGCTTGTCAAGTCCGGTACCTACATTATAGTTAAGAAGCAACTATTTACCCTCAAAATAGAATGAAATGAGGAAAGAGAGTGTGCGTGTGTGTGTGTCTGTGAAGAGTAGGGAGAAAAAGGGAAGGAGAAATACCCAGAGAAAATAATTTGGTATAAAGGCTTTGCGGGGGGAAGAACCATCGGCAAAGCCTCTTGTATTAATTTCTGCCCTTTTTTTTTTTTTTTTTTTGGGNTTTTTTTTTTTTTTTAGTGGTAGCTGTGTGATATAGGTCCTACAGTACATTTTTCCCCATTTTGTCCTTTCCAGTTGCTGTATCATAACATCTATGTGAGGAAACTAAAAGAGAAACAATGCTGGAAATACTGGCATAACATAAGCAGATGACAATGGCTTGACATGGTCGGCACAGGCAATTATCCTTGAAATGTCACAGTATAAATCTAGTCAACATTTTGATGCTGTGTTTTGGTTGGTACGAACAGGAGTGCTACATCGGTAAAATATGCTCTGTAGCATCCACCAGATTTTGGAGAGCTCGGTGCAAGGAAAGAGTGCCATCAGGCCAGGAAAGTGTTATCACACGAAACTAATCCTTCTTGTTGAAGTTACAATCACTGTCAGTCTTTATGGTGCTTATTTGTGTTCCGGTTCATAAAATTGGGAAAGATCTTCCCTTTGTAGGTGGCATCTGATGAGCCTCTACCGGAGGTGGGACCACCCTGGTAAAACACATTCCTGCAACTTTTCTGGAAGTGCTGGGAAGCTTTTACAATAGCATATGAAACAATATTTGGGGGTTTAGCAAGCAAATTTCAGGGAATTAATGCTTTTGGTCCCTGGTGCTATCAACTCAGGGACCTCTTCTCCATGCAAAGAGAAGAAAGGCTATAGAAGTGTTTCAGTGACCTTTTAGCATTGCAGATTAAAGTCTGGATGAAAATTACAGTTAATTTTTTTATTTGACTTTATTTAGCAGTTGTGGAGAGCTTAACTTGGAAATCAAAATAAATAATAGCATTCCCAGGCTTGTGTTTCTGGGCCATTTGCATGCAGGTATAAAGGATTAAAGCCATGATGGTGTGACTCACAGCTGCTGTGGGCCAGCCTGTACTATGTCACCTCATCCCCATGATACCCTGACGGACTGAACGGCAGCTGGATGGCAATGCTGGGCTTCTCTCCTGGCCGTGTGGCTGTCCAGGGGTTCATGGCAGTCGGGTTGATTGCATGCAGCTGGATTCAAATGGGATGATAATTTTCTAGCTTAGAGCAGACCTCACGGAAGGAAAACACTTGTGCTGGCTGAGCTTTTAATTAGGAGTACAGGGAAAGTTATGCTCTCCTTCATTACAGTCTCTCACCTAGGGAAAGCAAGCCTCTAATTTTAAAACACTCTCCAAAACCACTGGGTTTACAGGAAAACGGATGGTGACCTCAAGGAGTGTTTTACCTTCTCCCTGGAGACATCTGCAAGACTGTAAGTGCAGGCAGTCTCTGCTTTCATTAGAACATGCCTAATTGCAAGAAAATTCAGCGCTTTTGCAGATCATTCAAGGAGAGCTGTAAAATAATAATGAAAGGATTAAAAGTGTGTTTACCCCTTCTTCTGTGTGTGTACATGATAGGGTGCCCAGGCTGCTGCTGAGAGCCTGGAGCACAGTGAAATGAATGGGACTGCTGTGGCGTTGCTGGTAATTAGTTGTTCCTTAAGGGGCTCGAGTATTTCCCCCCATCTGGGGGCCTTAACAAATTGCTATGAGTGTTTGCAATTATTAATAAACAGTTACGTTAGCCGCCTTTCAAAGAACCCTGATGATGGAGTTGTCTGTAAAAACACAGCTAATTAAATAAATAAGTGGGGAGTATGGGGAAAAAATGTGTTAGAAAGAGGTGCTGACTGTTGTTGGGCTCATCCTGACTGGGATGAAGCAACGTGGGATTCTCTTTTCATAAGCACGCTCCTGAAACCAGTGAGTCCGAGAGTTTAAGCCTCCTCTTGCATTTTTGGCCTGCTTGACAAACCAATCAACAAAGGGAGGTTGTGCTGCATTCAGGCAGAGGCTGGTGTGGGGCAAACGCGCTGCTCTCCTGTGTCCTTGCCAAAGAAATAATAATAAACGTTCTGTGATTTGAAAGAATATATCCAGATGCTAGAGGTAACTCCCTTGGATTTGGCAACGTGGATGCCTCATCACTGCTTTGCCAAATGTGCTTTGGGAGAGGAGCAAGACACCAGTATTTCAAGCAGGGGTGACTACACTGGAGATGATGGAATTCACTCCTCCTGAATAACTCCAAATGTAGGCAGATCCGGAGAGGGATTGAATAAGAGATGAAACAAGTTGACCTCCTTCCTAAGGAGGTCTAACTAACTAACTAAGATGAAGTTAGTTCATCTGTTGAACTGGGAGGATTATAAAATCCATTAGTATTACAAGAAACAGAACTAGATTGAGTCAAATGTGATTTCTTAATTTAATGTATAGGTTTATCATCAACAGAGCAGAGCAAAATAATGGCCTAAAAAGCAGAAGCTAAAGGACATTTTTAAATGCCTCCGGTATTTGCTGCCTTTGAGTGAGCATCCGAATGATTTGGCTTTGTTATGAAAAAAATGTCAATGGAAAATTAATTTCCAAGTCATGTGCATAAATATTGATGAAAAACATAAATTCCATTCAATACAGACAATTATTACTGCTGTAATTGGGGCCATTAGGAGCTGAAGCTCTCCTCTGTCACTTCAGGTAGCTGGTAATAAGTAAACAACTGAACATGGAGCGTGAATGTGTGAGTAATGCCTGAAATCCATTTGTGTGATGGCCAAACAGCGCTCTGCCCCAGCACGCACCCAAAATCGCCCATGCTTGGGGTGTAGATGAGAAGCAGCCATGGGCTGGCAGCCTGGCTGGTTGCCGTTACCAATTGTTTTGGGGCTTCCCAGATTGGAAGATGCACATCCTTCGGAATAAGTTTAGTGGTGGGTGTCTCTGGGCACGTACACGTGCATGCTCTGTGAGGTTCGTTGCCAGAATATATGGAAAGAGAGGGAATGGCTAACAGCATGTTGGTGGAGAGATGTGTTTGAGAGCTTCGTGGCATGCTGGTGACCTGGTACAGGCTGTCAGTCAACAGCTCGCTCGGGTTTCCATCTGGGAAAATGTAAGGGGACATCAGGATTTTCCTGGGCATGCATTTAAACAGCGCTGAAGGGTTTCCCTCATTGAGAAAACTCTGTAAAACCTCCTGAGCAAGTTGGGAGTATATGTGCTCAGAGATGCTCAACAGCGAGAGAAACTGCAGACTTGGAGGCACATCTTAATCTGGTACTCTTTTGACCTCTGTTAGAGGCAGGGGAATTAGCATTTTTTATTACCAGGAGAGGTTCTGCTGCAGGGACTGCTTTTAATATGCAATCTTTATTTTCTTGCTGCTCGTCGTTTTCTGGGGCTATATAAAATAACGTGTCTAAGAATATACAACAAAGTGCTTTGAAGAGAGTTTATAAAATATGGTAGTTTTGCATCGTATGACAAGGAAATACATTTTGTTGTGCTCATGTTTATGTCTATATATGGCTGGAGAATACCTGAAAATATGTATTATTTTGGTACTTAATTTTAAAGAGCTGCTACAACACATAAATGCCTGTTGCTGTTCCAAGAGATGAGCAGGATGTTGAGGGGAATATGTTCATGCTCTGCATCGAGCTAGGGGGCAGAGGGACCGGGGATCCCATGTGACCCCTGCTCAGCTGCCACCTCACACATGGTTACTTTAGTGCTTCTTAACTATATTGGCAAATCAGACCCAGAATGATTGTTTTTGCCCTGAAGCAGCTGGGAATTGCCTCATGTGCCTCAAAATGGGGGGATAAAACTTATTTTTAACTGCCAGTTCACAGCCTACTTTCTGGGCTGCGTCCCTCCCAGGTTTGACTCCCTGGCGTGTGTGGGCGAGCAGGAGAACCTTTGTAATTGTACATGGCAGTCTCCCTCATGGCAGGAATGGCTTTTTACCCTACTAGTTGTATTTTGCCTTAAAAAAAACCCAACAGCATATCTAACCTCTCTGTTTTAAAGGACTCCCTGCAAAGGATGGAGGTGCTGTCCCAGCTCTGTCCTCCTGCAAGTGACAATTGATCTAATCTGCTTTTCTTAAATACTTTCATAGTTTTGTCTTTTGTATTTTGAAACTGGCATAATTATTAGGTGCATCAGAAGCATATGTTCAAAACCTGTGCTGTAAAGCTGAGGCATGGAGAGATTAATGGCTTATTATAATAATGGATTATTAATGATCCATGGTTATACCCATGTTCACTTCGGGACTTCAACTCAGTCCCCAGGTTGGGTCTCTCTCCCACTCTGAGTACTTGTTCTGCATTGGCTGCACTGCTGGTTGCATACCAGTGGCAAAAAATCTGCACTGCTGCACCCCCCGATTGATGTATGGTAGTCTCACTTTCTGTATACAACTTGATTTGAGGCAATCTGTAACCAATTTCTTTTTTTTGTTGAGGGGAGATGACCTGTCAGGACAGTACAGAACTGCCAAAGCCAAGCCAGGCCATGCAATGGTTAGAGGATGACGCTGAGCGGTGATTTTCCCTCATTTCCCAAATTTTGTGGCAGAGCAGGCTGGGAGGAGCTGGGTTACATGTACCTTTGCAGCTTATCAGGCAGGCAGCAGAGGCCCAGGTGTGAGCTGGAACAAAGAGATGGTTTGTGTAACAGAGGACCAGAGGGGATTTCTTTTTTTAAGACAGAAATTAAATGCTATGAGATAAATTTAAAGGATCAACATGATTTCTTCTAAATTTGCTTTTAAGATTTTATTCATCCAAAAGAATTGATTTCCATAGCAATACCAAAATCTGGGACTAGTTAAGGCAATGGTTTGGTTGTACAAAATTAATCTTACTCGAATAAAACCTGCAGCCCCGGCTTACATCTGGGTTGCCTTCACCCCCTCTTGCAAGTGCAGGCTCCAGGTGTTCTGCCTCCTTACAGCAACAAATGGCTAAATTAGCTTTCGTGTAATGTTTAATGGGTGTGCAACATGAAATACCAGTGTTGCAGTATATAGCTTTATTAGCTGAGCTGCTGGAATTGTTTTCTGAGCTATGTTGATCCTTAGCACCGATTGCAAAATGGAACAGAAATTATTTATTAGTTCTTGGGAGCCTTAAGACAGAATAATACTTATTCGGCTGGAAACACAGTCAATCTTCTTGTTATAGATGCTGCTGCTGCTTTTAAGGAAAAAGCAAACTGGTTTTGTGATCGGTAGCAAACATTTTTGAAGTCTTCTGGCAGGGACAGGCGTGCATCTTCCTGAAGGGTGGATATGCTTGTATGGCAGATCTCGAGGTTGTTCCGAATAAAACTTAAATATGAACTAGGACAGGGCTTTGTATTTCAAAAAGAAAGATGTGCTATCCCCTAGCAGCAGTGGTTAATCCTTCCAGGTGTTCCCAGTCCAGCAGAGCTCTGTCAGGTCCCAGTGGGACCATGTCTTTCCATCTTGGGAGTCCCCCAAAATGGCTACTAAAAATATTAAAAACAAAATCTTGTTTAGATATGTTTTACCCTAAGTGGTAGGGTTGTATAAGAAAACTTTCAAAATGTGAATGTTTGTGCTTTAAATTAAGCCTTGAAATGAGGTGGTCGTTTTTATTTTAAAACCCGAGCAAACCAACCAGTTTTGTTTTTCTGCAACACAGTATAATGAATATATGTCAAATATTTCAAGTTTTTAAACTTAGTGAGGACTTTGAAATTTTAATTTTACCAGGTCATAGAAAGAAATAAAAAAATTACATCCCTTACAATATCACCTTCGGTATCTAGACCAAATATGTATATGGAAAAGCAGTCCTACATAATGCCTGTTCAGCTTTGGTCCATGCTCTTTAGCTGCTGGAAACAGAAATTCCAAAAATTATCTGATAAAAACTTCATCCCATGAATGGCTTGCCATGAAACCAGTCCCTGCTATTCCTCTTTGGTGGGGAGTTACGGTTCAGGAGGAACAGATTTGTGCTGCCATTTTTAGGGCAGAGGGAATTTCCTTGGGAGAAAACTTTGAGCAGTTTGTGGGTTTCTGGCTGCCTCCCGAAGCCCTTCGCCAAGAGGCTGCTTGAATTGCCCTGGCACAAGACAATTGTTGCCATTTCTATTAAAAAAAGGGGGGGGGGGATATGTAGTAAGTAAACAGTCAATAATAGTAATGCTCAAAAACCTAATTACTTTTGATATTTAAAAAAAGGACCCGCATCATTCAAAAGAGCATTTTTTAGCCAATTTTACTGATTATGCCTCCAGTCATGGAGAGTTTTGTTTGTATTGATCTAATCCAGGAGTGGGAATGGCTCCAGAAATGCTATTCTGGTCTGGCTCATGTTTTGCATAATACAATGCCCATTTCAAAAGTTTGGATATATTCAGATAAATTTGCTTGCAGATAAGAACAACCCACAAGGTGTTGGTAATCAGGAAAAGTAAGTGCATGTAAACAAAGCCCAGCCCCACACCTGACCATTTAAGTAGCATTGCTGTCCTGGTAGGCTGAGAGCTGCGTGAAAAGCTGCTGTTGTAAAATGCTGCTTCTGTGTTTCTTTTCCACGTTCATTTTTGCCATTGCTTGATGCATGGCAAGGTAATAGACTGAGCAGAGCTGTGATTCTGCCATAGCTTTGAACCAGGCTTCAAAATTTAGAACGGAGTAGTATAATATTAAAGGACATCTTCTGAGAACAAACTCCTAACTCATCTGACACATCTCCATCATACGTTCAGATCACAGTCTGGTGACTTGTGGAAAAATGATACATTTTTTGCTATTGTCTTTCTCGTATTTAATTGCATAGAGCTGGGAAGAGCTAGAGTCTTAAAGAAAGTGATGGGGAAAACAACGTTGGGTATAATCCTTCTGGTCAGGTTCCTCTTGGCTTGTCTGACAGACCCTTCTGAGCATCAGCTGAATAGGGAAAATGGTAGATTACCTAGGTCAGCTTGGATGCACGGGTCTTTCCAGCCTTATGTCCTTTAGTCCGTGACTGGCGCATCCTTGTTCAGTGTCTGATTCTGTCATTGGCAGAACTAGTAGGGACTTTTCTGAGAGCTGGGTTTGGCCCCTTAGGTTCTGGGGTCAACTAGTTTTGCAGTTTTCCTGCATTTCTGCATTTTCAGCCTTTCTGCATGTTTGGCAGTAATACAAGCACTTTATCCCATTTGGTGAGATGTGTTTAAATTGCCGAGATTATCATGGACCACATTTGTACCTTCCCGCCTCTGCTGCTGATATTCAAGTAACTTGTGCTGGGTTTTTTTTCAGGACTCAATCCTGTGAATAATTCAGTTTTTTTGTTACAATTACCTGTATCCCTGTATACAAACCTTATTTCCTTCTCTGCTCCTGTGCCCCTCTTCCGTACTGATTCTGATTTTGTGTCTTGTGGTTTCTTGCAGTGTGTGCTGGCACCGAGAACAAGCTGAGCTCCCTCTCTGACCTGGAGCAGCAGTATCGGGCCCTGCGCAAGTACTATGAGAACTGTGAGGTAGTTATGGGCAACCTGGAAATCACCAGCATTGAGCACAACCGAGACCTCTCCTTTCTGCGGGTAAGCAATCTTTTCTCATGGAAAGTAGCCACGGATGCTAGGCTGGAGAAGGGCAGGTCTCTTTCCCACCAGCTCTGCTGCAATATAAGAGGATAACAAAATGTCACAGATGTGCAGAGAACAAGAGCAATGTCGTTACTCTGACAGATGCTCTGAGTATGTGTCATTTAGGTTTATCCAGGACTCGGGGGAGAAAGCCATGTCACTATGCAGAAAGGTGACACCTTGCAGGTCTCTATCACTGTGTGTTGCCAGCAGGTATGGAGCAGGTAGGGTAAGGTTTAGGAAGGTCAGAGAATCATGCATATAAGGACTGGAGGCTTGGAGAAGCTAATCCTAATGAAATGCTATACACGGACTGGTTGATAGACTAAGCAAGGGAAGAACCCTGGGCAACATTTGTGGAGTATTTAAGAAAAAAAAGGTGATTGCTGAACGAACATAAAACCCTCTTCGTGTACGAGACTGGAGTTAAGAGCCTAATTGAATCTCTAGCATCCAGAGGAGGTCCGTGATAGATGAAGGCTGTCCTGCCACCATGGAGGTTGTGTACTCCCTCAGCCCTCCTTACTTCAAATTTTGAGTAAATGTCATGCTTTTGGGTTAGTGAAGGAACATTTCAGTGTGGTTTGTGCATTCCCTGTTAACATGTTAGCAACCACAAGGAGGGAAAGGTGAATGCTGAATTAAAAGAATTTAAGCCCACCATTATTTGGCATTCCAAAACAGATTATGTTTGAAGAAATATCGCAGTAAAGGAGTGATCCAGTGCACTCAGGTGGGCATCTGAGGATGCTGTAGATGATGTGGCTGCCACATGGAAGAAACTGGTATGTAGGTGTGAGGGCCACAGTAGAAAAGGCAGCCTGTGGCAGTGTGGTTGCAGGCTGTTCTGGTCATGCGCTCCAATAGAAGAAGTCAAGCCATGACACAGATAAAGGTTTACACTGCTCATATTGTATGGTATCGCTCACATATACTTCTGCAAAATGCTAATGTCATATTTCAAGATGTGTGTCTGTATGTAACTGGCATTTTCATAAAAAGCATACGGGGGAGTGGCAGGTTTATATCCGTCAGCAGGAAGAGGGCGGCAGGAGTCAGGCCTGGCAGGTTGTGTTACACTCAGCCTTTTGGTTTGCTGGGTCTTGGGTAAACCTAGTGCTCAATTTCGGTTTGTAAAAATGTGAACTTTCCATTACCGGTTCTAACAAAGGCAAAGCCAATTCTCCAACAGCATGTTTAGCTTTGCTTCATGTTAAATTTGTTGTGGATTTCACAGGATTTCCACTCTATACGTTGGCCTATATTTACTCAAAGCGTACACCAGGCTGCTATACGATCCGCAAGCAAAATTCAGCTGCCAGATATGACTGGAGTAAAGTCTGGGGTGCTAATTGCACTCAGACTAACAGGTTGCCTGTTAATTTGAGCGAGGAATGCCTAGGAAGTAAATGCTATCTATACATTTCACAGTTGTGACAGGTGGGGAAAACACATATGCTTGTGCTGTGAAATATATAGCATTGGTGCAGCTGGACTAATGTTTCCCACCGTGTTAGAGAGGCGGCAGATAGATACCTCTTGCGCGGGCAGGATCCCCACACTGATTCAGGCATCACTGGAGTTGCAGATGCCTCCTGAAACCCCTGACTGGGCCATCATGCATGTCTCGAATTCGTCACGGACGGTTCTCCCACTTTGGCTTTCCTTCCTCCTTACGCTGCCTGCCGGTAGGTAGGGAAAATGAATTATTTGGAAATTAGGGAATTATCGTTCCTTGCAGAGAGCTGCTATAAGCCAGAGTAAAATATTGGTGGAAGGTGGGCAGTAAAATCAGCAAATGAGAAGAAGAAGGAAAGGCCCTGTGTAGTAAATGAAGGTGGTTTGGTCACTTGTGCTTTTTGGTGACAGTTACTATTGCTTTTTTATTAGTTTTATTACTTCTCTTACCTGAGACTGCCCTCTCACAGATGTCTCAGCAAAAAGCAGAACTTGAAACAAAAACCCAGCAAACTGGAAGTCTAGTTAATATGATAAATTGTAGTCATTAAAACAGAAAACCAAACAGAGGAGAACATGTTCTTGGTGAGGCAAATAAATAAATAAATGTTGGCATATTTATGCCGATAATTTGACTTGCATTAGTTATGCAGTATTACTTGTTTTATCATTTTAAAAATGGTTTAAATGGCCAAATGAAGGTGGCAGATGGGAGATAACTAAAAGAAAGGCTATTTGTCTCTCTCGGACTTAAATATGGTGAGCTCATCGTGCAAGATGATGCTCCTCCACCCTGCTCCAATTTTCCTTAGTCTCTGTTGCAATAATTGCCCTCTTTCTTGACCAAAGGGACTTCAGGCAGGCAGTTGATGTGCCCCTGGGTTATGTGTACGTCTGGCTGATGAGTACCGTGGCTTTGTGTGCTGCCTGCCTGCCTTCTCGTTAGTGCTCAGCTTAGCTGGACAGCCTCTAACTCCAGGAGAGAGGGAAGACCTGGTGAGCTAGGATGCTGAGCCTTTTTATCATGCAGTAATAAACTAATACCATAAATGAAGTGAAAAAAACCCCATAATTTTATTTACCCTGCAGAGGAATGTTAAAAGATCAGCATCCCATCTCTCGTATTTATTTAGACATTTATTCCCTAAATAGATTTGCTTTATGTCTATGAGTTAGCTCTCTGGGTATTTGCTGTTTAAGACTAAAAAGGGCTGCCTATCACCTGAACAAAATGCTCAACCACTTAAACTTCCAGGCCTGCAAGCGAGTGCATGGCTTTGAGGTCATGAGGAGCTTCATTCATGTAAGAAGGGATCGCATATACTACTGGTTTTTTTTCCTAGCATTTTCATATGTGTGCAGAACAGGAGTACAAATCTGCTGGTTTAGTTTTACGTATTTTATTTTTGTCTCTGGTTGTGTTATAGTCTGGGTATTGCTTGCCTGTGGGTGGCCAAAACAAGGGTGAGCAATTGCAATGTGAAGTTGTGCTCTGCGTGTGCTACCCTTCAGCTCCATCAGCTCGGCTCCTGCTGCTCGGTGCTTCCCCGCACTGCGGCCGCAACGGGTGTTCTGGCAGAGGAAAGGAGCACTCGGTAGGAGGAAAAAATGTGCCCAAGCCCGAGTGCTGGGAAAGACAACATGTTTCTGACTGTGAGCTGATAGCTGGTTTTCTTTGTTATCCTTCTGAGGCTCAACTTACCCACAGAAAATGTACACTGGGGTAATTCAGTCTTTGGAGTCCCACCACCGCAAGCTTTGGCAATGAAATGAGGCTTAGGTTAATGCAGCGCATTGCTGCTGGAGTAGCACCTCCCTGTCATGGCCAAGGTAGGCTCTCCACTGGCGTAAGCGCTGTAGTAGGGAAAGGCACTTAGGGTTTCCAAGAGTGTGATTGAACTGGGCAGGACAAATAATCGGGTGGAAAACAGGCCCTGAGAGCTCCCTTGTCCCTGTCGCATGCCCAGGCTCACCCAACAAGTCAGCAGTGATGGTGGGAAGAGGTCAGGCTCCAACTCCCGCTGCTTCCCAACCCACTGGCATCCTTCAACTAATGGCACAGGGCAGGTTTTTGCACTGGGACTTGCTCTGTGAAACTAGATAAGCTGGTTGAGCTGGTGCATGTCTTGAGTCTTGTCAAGGCTAGAGCTGAGATTTATTTCCCTGGCTTGGATTTCAGAAAAAAAATCTTGAGAAAAGCTCAGATCATGCGCTGGTTCATATTCCAAATGACTGTTTGGTCTCAGAAGTGAGAACCTATTTTAGTTTCACTTGGCAAAGCTGACAGTTTGTATTGTGGACAGTTCTAATTTCTTAATAGCATCTCTGCATTCAATTTTCGAAATAAAATACACAATTAGTATACCACAACACAATTTTCTTCAAGCACTCTTGTTCTGTTAAACACATTTGGTAAATGAGAGTTACCTTTGACTAATCCCTAGGCTTTTAGGAATTCACAGTCAGTAAATTGTCTTCTCGCGCCTGGATTTTATTTAACCAATTCAGATTATTTATTTTTGAAGACATGACCAAAGTTCTTCGCTGTTCCCTGCAATAACTCTCCCAAATGATTATGAAACTTATTTCTAACTACAATCAACAGCCTTCAAAAATTATCTACCACCTCTTTATAAATTATTTTTTCATTTACCTCTATAGTGCCTCCGTAGCACCCTCAGCCACGGCTACATTGGCAGCTATCTGCCTGCCATTTAACAGGGTGGGCGTTTCATGGTGGGCAGCTTTACAGCCGCTGCAGTTACTGCAAAGACGTATAGCTCCATCTTCCCTTTGTCAGCATACGTAACTGCATGCTCGGTGAAAACCTGCGCCAGCCCGTACTTACCACTTTCCTTACAATCACATTAAGACTTTGTGGCAGGTAGAACTTGGGGTTTTGGGCTTTATGTATTTTTGCTTCTGGTTGTGTTATAGCCTTGGAGGAAGTCTGAGTCAGACAGACCCCTCCGAGGGGGGAGGACTGCCAGAGCAGCCAAGGGAAGAGTTGGTTGCAAACCATGCTGCTGGGCCCCTAGGCATGTGGAGCTGCTTCTAGTTAAAAAAAACCAAGTAATCTATTTCTTTTTTTTCTTTTGAAAGCTTGTTGGTCTTTTATAGCAAAACAGTTCTAAGCAGACCCTTCTGAAAGCTCTGGCAGCAGAGTTCAGCGGAGACGTGGGCACGGAGAGAGCCTGCAGTCTGAACAGACATGTCAGGAAGGGGAGCGCAGAGACAGGAGGGTATTGCCTTGTCCAGTTTTCTCAGCAGATCGCTGTGATGATAGGTATGGCTCCTGACGGCCTGGCAGCACAGCTCTGCATCCTCTTCTGTAGCAAAATGGTATCTTAATTCCCAGCTGGCAGGCTTCAATAAGGTCCCAGCTCAGCAGAAAGGGAGCGGGATGTGGAGTAGTGCCTGTCAAGAGTCCCCAGAAAGAGAGGCTACAGGGTGGCTTTGCCTATGTGGAGGGGGGTTTTCCCCAGAAGTGCTTGGAAAGCATTGCAGTGCGGCCCTGCACCAGCACGGGGATTTGGGGGCGGTTCCCTGGGCAAAGCTGCCCTGTAGCATTTCTCTTGCAGCAAGTTGCACCAGGAGAGCCTTGCCAGCACGTGTTGTCCTTGGCTGGCAAGAGGTAAAGCGGCCTCCAGGTAATTACAGACCTAGAAATCAAATACCTGTTTGTATTTATTTGTAATTGTGTGTCCCTGCCCCCAGACCTTACCCATTAGAAAACGAAGCATAAAGAACTGAATAATGTGCCAGCAGTGGCATGAGAGGCAGGACTGTGCGTGCCACACAAATCCAGGTGGAAGGAGGACACCTCCAACTTGCTGCGTAAACCTGGCTAGGGCACTCACAGCAATAAAAGCAACTGCTGTGCTGGGTGGGTTACAAGAGGCCGTGCTTCTGGTGTTGACAAAATGTTTTATGCTGCCCGTGATCAGCCACCAACTGTGTTGGATGAACCCAAGCCATGTTTAAAGTGAGTTGGATCCCAAACTCAGAGGGTGGAGTGGGAGCAGAGGCTAACTGCAAAAAGCATGTGTGATACAGCTCTCCTCCAGGAGGACAGCTTCTTCTGCCATTTCCCATTGCTTTTGCAGTAACAGTGGCTTAAAATAATCTCAGTGGTTTAAACTGGTCTCAGAATGGCCAGGGAGTATTGATTGCCAAGGTGAGGAACAGCACGAATTTGCGGGGTCTTCCAGACCTCTGTCCTGTGTTCAGAAACAGGTAGTGAAATGGGAAGCCCGTGCTGCAGCCGCAGTGAGTAGCCAGGTGCTATTACAGTAATTGGTGTTCACATTGCCCTCGTCCCTTGATGTGTGGGACAGCAAGTGGGTGGTTGGTGCCTGGTCCCTGCCATTGAAGATGAATATCACACACCACGTAGTCCCTAACATAATCTCACCCAGCTCCATCCCAACCCCACCACTCCCAGAGCCTCCCAGCTGGTAGGTAAAAGGCATCCAGTGCTTTCTGGCATAAGCATGTTTAGAGGTGTTAACGTTACTTCAGTTGCTTTCCCCCTTTGCGATACACTGATAGGAGAGCATCCACATCTTTGCAGCGTCTGCTTTCCTGTGCTATCCCAGTCAGGTGTCCGTCATGCAGGTATGTCCTTGTAGCTCCGCAGACTGCCTGTAGCAGCCTCTGTGCCTCCCTTCTTTGGATGCTCAAAAAACCCGTTTCAACAGCCTGTCTGGTTTCAACACATTTTTGGAAGATACAGGACACGGTACCGCTCGATTCGTGCCTCTGCTGAGCCCTCTTTGGTGTAAGCCTCTAGCTGCTCCTGGTGCATCTCCTCTGCTAGATGCAACATGGCAGCGTAGGGACCCTGCTCACGCCTCCCCTTTCTTCCCCACCAAAAGCTGTCTGTGTGGCTGCCAGCCTCCCATCTGCCTTGCTCCCCGCCTTTCTGCCAAGATTTCCCCTTTGCGCCTGGCCATGCTTGCCTACTCGGGGATGCAAATAATCCCGGGTGGCTGAAAGCCACCCTGCACCTGCGGTGCTGCCCCTGCGCTGCGGTGGCTGTTCCCTCCCACCAGACCTCGGTGGAGCTGCAGAGCAGCGGGGGGTGACCCTGAGCCCTCTCCCCACCTCCCACCTCTTCCTTGCCCTGCCGTAGTGGCCTTGCTTGCTGCGCAGCTATTTCTGTCCAGCTCTTGCACAGCCTTTTTTTAATGTTGTTTACAAACCCAGCAGCTTCAGCTCTCCAAGCAGCTAATGCTTTTGCTAGTTCCCCACAGCCAGTTTTTGACTTGGGTTTTATACTCCTCCCAGCTCTATTCTTTTATTTTTATAGCTGTCCAGGGCATTGCAACAGGCAGAATAACTGGGCTAGGAGGCTCCTTTCTCTTCTGTACACAGCATCAACCTCCTCTCCCTAAAATAAACTGAAAAACCCACTTGCGCAACCTCTCTTTCTCCTCTCATCCTTTCCCTACCAGCCGTGCAACACCAGCAAGCAGCCCAGATCAGCTCTGCAATGGAGTTTGGGCTTTGCTTTTGGCTGAGAGAAACTTCAAGTCTCTGCAAGCTGATACTCTTCTGCTTGAATTAAATTTTTAGCTTCTGCAAAACAAACATAGAAGAGAATTAATATACAATTAATCCTCAAGCTGGGTTTGGCAAGCTGTAACCAAATATATATACATTAGCTGTTGCCCCATTAATTTAGCTATTATTTTTGGTGGTTTCGTATGAAAGATAGAGTTTGAAATAACCACTTTTGTTTAGAAGCAGAGTCGTGTGCTGCGGAAATGCAGGCTCCTGTTTGGTGCAGGGATGGACCGTAAAGCTGCCCTTTGCCTCTGTGTGTGCCAGGCGCTGTGCCTTCCCCCCGGAAGCGTTTTTTGGGGGAGATTGTAATGGAGGAGGGCTGCAAATGATGCACTTTTCCAGGAGAGCCTGGGCCTGCTGAGGATGTTACTGGGCTGCTCCTCATGTCCCATCTGCCACAGGGCTGGCTCTTGGGAATGCTGCCGAAGCCGCTGGAGGCGTGAGTGGCTACATTCCATTGTTACCACATCCCTGTGATCGATTTGCTGTATAAAACATATGCTGTCATCTGTGGTGTGACAAGCAGGTGGTGTCAACAGGCCCTTGACTGACACATGCGCACCTATGTACAGAGAGTTCGGAGAGGCTCCCCTGCCGGGACTCTGGGAGGATGGTAGGGATGGATCCCAGCCTGGGGCTTTGTTTTCCCCTTCGTTGTGTTGGCAGCAGCCAAGAGCTTCCCCAGCTCTCCTGCAGCCTCTGCCTGCATACTCTTCAGTTGGGGGGAGCATCCTTCAGCTGTATCACACGTGGAGAAGAGAGGTAAAGATTTGAAGTCCAGGATGATTAAGGAGTCTCTTTAAATTGTCTTTTAGCATTTCGCTTTCAGCTCCCATTGTACAGGAGGCACCCCACCTCCAGCCACCTGGGAAGCCTGTCTGATTCATGTGCATGGCAGTGGTAGCAACTCTGGAGCAGGAGAGAGATAAAAGAAGCCTGATTTAAATTATTCAGAGTAACCCAGACCCATGCACATGCTTGAGATCAGTAATATCCTTTTCACTTGCTATCCCATTTTCATGGTTGCAGCAAAGCTGCCCTTCATTAGGCAGAGGAGAGTGCTGGCCCCCATGCCCAGGGGCTGCACCACTCCTCCTTGCGATGTGAGACAGGGGTCTGTCCTTCTCGCTGGTCCTGCTGAACCTCACGAGCCCCTCTGGCAGCTTTTGGGTGCTGCAGGGGTACGTGCAAGTCCAGGTGGGCATGGGAGCACTCCCGCTTGTGATGAGGTGCCAGCCATGGCTGCAAGTGATGTTTGCCATACGACAGCATTGCCACCCTCTTCCCAGCCGCATTGCTGAGAGATTATGAGGTGCAAGAGGCCCCAGTACCAAAAATATGCCCAGGATGTGGGGTTTACCACTCCAGGTGGAGTGCTTTCCAGGTTTGGCAGAGGTAACGCGGTGGATGGGTGCCAGCTGGCAGCAGTTCAGCCTGGGTAGTGTGTGGAGGATGTTAACAGTAGGGGAAAGTGTTTGGAGGAGTTGGCAAAGTCTGCCATCACCCCAGGAATGTCACAGACAGGTCTGGGGACTCTTTGCTTAAACTGTTGAGCAGTCTGCAAAATAGATATATAGTTCCTGCGCTTTGGTCATGTAGCAACAGCAATAGCCAGGAAGACCTTTCTCCTCCTCCTCCTTCTCCTCTCTAACACAGGTCTTGTTCCCTTCCTAACAGCCTGCTATATGGGGCTGTATCTGGGGGTACATGCTGACCCCTAGCACTTTCCTTCATGATCAACGTGTGCTGGTGGAAGCACATTACTCCTTGGGCAATATCTGCCGGGGATTTTTGAGGTGCAGGTAAACCTCCTTCCCCGTGCTGCCCCATGTCAGTCTGGGGTAGCTCTTGGGCCAGCACTGTCACCTCGCTTGTCTGCTGTATGACCTGCCTTCGCCTGTGCACAGCCAGCCAAGTGTCTGACAAACTGGTTGTGCTTTCCAGCTGGTCATGGCACCCTTAATTGTAACCACCAATGAAAATACAGATCAGGAGTCGAATTCTTAACATGAACAAAAGCAACCGTTGAGATTCATGGCTTTGTCTAGGCTTGTTATTTTTTTTTATTAAGTACAGACTATCAATTTATTTCTTTTCCTGTTGTTTAGCATCTCATCAGACTCTTCCTTCTGTCTGCCCATGAAGGGGTCTGACGCTATCAGCTCCTGCGTGTCTGCAAAATATGTGTGGCTAAGCCAGAACCCAGGAGCTGCTGTGATGGGTACTATAAAAACACTGGTGGTGGAGTGAAGGACATTATCAAAAATAAAACAGTGCAAACCTTCTTAATTAGGTGGTGTTTGTCTTAGAAGCTGATCTTCCCTCTAGGCGAGTGAAACCAATTATGCCCTCCCTTTCAACCACCTTATGCTGTTAATGATCTTACTCTTGTAAATGTAAACCTCTCCCCTACTGATGGGATTGGAAATGCTCGCCTGATAGAAGCTGGACTAAAGCAAACAATGGAGTAAAGTTAAACTAACCAACAGAAAAAAAAAACCCAAAAGCAAACCCACTAGTTGCAAATGCTTTTAAATTATAAATGGATTTATTAGGTTAGAAAGCAAATGAGTAGTTTTCTTCCAACCATAGAAAGAAAGGTTATTTAGTGTAAATGTTGAGTATAATGAGTTTTCAAGCCTAGTCTTAACCCTAGGTAGGAGATGGCATAAACTCCACCATTTCATACTGTTCGCTGACAAGCTTTGCTCAGATGTTGTTAAGGTGTATTTATTCTCCTCTTTCTCCACCCACCCTCTCAAATCTTTCCGTGGAGCAGAGATTGAAGTCAGGAGGCACAGATGAGGTATAGATAGGCATATAGAAACATAAGTAATTGTGGTATAGCAGCCTGTGCCAAGTGGAAATATTTTATACTTTCCTTTGAGTGACATTTCTTTGTTTTCCTGAGCATTTAGGCAATACGTTGCAAATTCTTCCTCTAGCCCTCCCTCCAATCCCATTTTACTATGGAATAAAATGAAATTAAACAAACAGACTGTCAGAGAGCTGAATAATTTTGCATTGTTATACACTGACTCAGAGTCCTGGATCAATGATCTTCAATTGCTGTTAAAAGCCGTATGAAAGGGAAAGCAAAGTCTTTTGCTGTAAGCTGTGTCAAGGGGTGGAGGAGCAGAGGGACGGATGGAGGCTTAGCCAACAGTTTTTGTGCTAAACCGGATCAATTTTAAAGGTTTCCTCTGTAGATGCCTGCTGGAGGGCTTTTATAGTTCAGAAATGTCAGCACAATTGTGCAGACTGCAGCATTCAGCAATGGCAACACTCCCACCCCAAACCTGATACTAGCACTGGCCCATCTAATTACAGCCCCACGTGTGCTGCGTAGGCATCCTGTGTAGGTGCCCAGGAAGGCTGGGGTGGAGGGAGAGGTTGGCCTTCCTGAGAATCTGCCTGAAAAATAGCATGTCAAGGGAGTGTTCACAAGGATGTGTCTCAGTGAAAGCTACTCTGTTGCGTGGGGCTGTTCTGAGGAGCCAGGGAGACTGGAGCTGGCCAGGGGTGATAGTGGATGTGTCTTTCTGGGATTGAGAATGGGCTTGCCCAACCCAACAAGCAGCCAGCAGGGATATCTCTGTTAACTGCATGCCGTACGTGTTGCTGTATGGTGCAAGCTGGCTCTGAGTGCTGAACCCTGTGGGGTATGAAATTAAGTACCACTGACTTCTCAGGTGAGATGTCCCCAGTGTCAAACATCATCATGGAAAGGTGGAATCTGGGAGGTTTTGGTTAAAGTGGTGAGGACCTAGTTTAAGGCAGTACTTCTGCAGGTGGTTAAGCACAACTGGTCTCATTGACTTCTAGTACCTGTGTTTGAAGTTAAGTAGAAGGGTATTTTAGCACCTGCATGCTGTATTGAATAGCGTGTAGTGTTTCTTTTCCCCTTTGGTGGTCATGAGTCCTACCACAGAGGAAGAATGAAGTGCTTTGAGGTACTGACTGAACATAACAAACTTGAAAATGTCAAAAAGCACAGTAGAAATATGCCATTTTTGACAAACCTGCACTGTTTTGTGCAGTAAAAATAGTAGTGATAGCTTAATGTTGCTCACTGGAGAGAGAGTTTATACCAAAAATACATTTTGTAATAGAGTTTATGCTCATGCTTTAAGAAAACAACCTTAATGAGCCTAAGATGGAGATGAGACCCTCAAAGTAAATGCCATTCAGTTTAAATAGGATGGAAGGGATGTAGCCAAGTGGTCCAAGAGCTTGAATGGTGGCCAGAGCCTGATGTCATCACTCATTCTGATTTCTGGTGTTTTGGGATGGATTCAGATCCTAAAGTGCCAGAAAAGAAGCTGTAAAACATTATACATTGTTTTATAATTCTGGATAATCACGGTGATGGTGGAAGTATCTGCATCTTGCTGCAGGGGACAACCTGTGAAACACGGACAAGGAAACCCACTGACGCACACGGCTACCTGCAGGTATATTGCTGCCTCCAAATGGGGAAGCTTGAGATGCGGAACATCATTGCTTTAAATCCTTTTCATATCAGCATTGCTGGTTTATACATAGAAGGACCCCTCCAGCCTTGAATTTGGAAGGGGGCTTCTGAAAACAACCCCCCAGCTCCGTACTCATTGGCTTCCCTTCCAGAAAGGGCTGAAGGGCTGGGGCGAGTGAAAGAGATGGTGAGGAGTGTGTGTTGTATTGCTGCTGTAAATCAGAAGCAACAACCCTGTGTAATACATACCTCAGGAATAATAATGACAGTTCATCCTTCAAAAGTACACTGCAGAGTGAAGGCCTAAAAAGGAAAATCCATGATGAATATCAGGGAAATAATGGCTGTCTCTGCAAAAGTGTGGAGTAGCCTCTTTGGGACGCAGAAGATGTTACTGGATTCCTTCCAAACCCGCTGAGTGATCAACTAGAAGAAAATATATCTGCTGTAAGGAGGTGTCTTGCTTTGATATGGGTGTGGAAAACCTGACCTAGTAGGACTTATAGATCGCTGTCATTTTTGAAATACCATTTTTAATTTCTTTGGAGTCTGCTGAATTTTTAGGTAAAAGGAAGAAGAAAGGAAGTGCACTCTGCAGATGGGTTACCTTCCTGCTCTCTGAGCCAGCAAGCTCAATGCAGAACATACCTGCGGCTGTGGTAGCCAGTCTCTGCAGCCTGGTTATGCGAACATGTTTATGTTTCATCTGCTGTGCAACCTCAGTTATCTTCAGGTTATTTGGAAAAGGCTCTTGTAGTTGAAAGCACAGAAGATGACAAAAGAAAAAGAAAAGGCAACTGCAAACCTGTGTCCTCCCTGCATTTCTGTCTCATTTGTGTGATATTACCGTGAGCAGGTGGTAGGTAAGTAGGCCTTACCTTGCCTAAACAAGGGAAACCTATTAAAAACAGTCATTGCAGGAATCCCTACCGAAAGGCACTGCAGAAAGGGATGGGGTGAATTTCATTTCTCAATAATTGTCAGAGGTGTGCAAGCAGAGAGAAATAAGAGGAACATATTTGCAAATATTTATGCTGTCTTAAAACTACTGTAGAGAGCAGAGACAGCCGCGCAGCTTAAACCTAAAATGTTTTGCTGGCATTTGTTGCAGTCAGAGTTATGTGACCGGTAGCTGGGTATCCTCCTTCCCCGCCTCCTCTGCCTATTTGTTTCCTGAAAATGCTGATATTTGTAATTGAGGCCAGGTGAGGTCCATCAATTTAGCAAACTGCGAGCTGATCCCAGCCATGCTGTCAATTAGCTCCGGTGCCCGGCATCAGCGTGGCCGGAGGTTACAGCAGCAGTGCCCAGTAATGACGGCGGATGCTGAAACTCGCTCCCTTGTCAGCTAATCATTTCAGTGCCAAAGTAATCATTTCATCTCAGCAGAACAGCTGGTTTTAAACTACAGATTATCCACTACTTCATCTCCTCACTTAGCTGTGGAGCTGATTTGTTTCAGCTATAGATCAATTACACCCCCAAAACAACACTCAGTTCACTCGTATCATGTGAAATGAAGATAAAACGGGTTCAGGCGCTAACTATAGATCTTCCATTACAGACCCTCCGTCCCTGCACATAAATACCCATCACCAGGGAGCGACCATTCATTCCTGGAGCAAGTCGTGCTCATTTCATTAGGATACAATGAATTATTTCAGCAGAACAATGCATACATAAGAATAAAATGCGGTTAAAAGGGCATTTATTTCTTGCACTGCCTATAAGTGTCCCTGGTCAGTTGACACCAGAATCACTCAAATTGATCAATTGTAAAATCAAATACATATGGTTAGAGCCTGTCGGGAAGCATTGTGCATTGTGTGCAAGGAAATCCAGTCATTGCAAAGCAAGTGTTTTCACACGATCTTTTCCTTAATGTTATTATGGCCTTTTGATAAAAAATTTCTCCATTACTGGTCAGTGAAATCAAGAAATTTTGCTTCATTTGCAATGAAGACCCCTCACCTTGCAAATCAATCTGGTGTATGCTCAGCTGGCGCATGCCTAGACTATGAGGATGAAACGGCATAGTCCCAAAATCATGGCATAATGGCATCGCTACAGGTGTTCCTTGTAGGCAAGCCAGCATTTCCTTGGGCAGAGTAGGTCCAGCACATTTAAATCTATACCAACATCAATATGTTTGCATCTTTCACAGCAGCCTTGCCATTGCCTGCTTTGGGATCAATTCAGCTTGTGTTGGTGGATGTGCGGCTGAGCAGCGTAGGGCTAAATAGAGCTGGCTGGAAGTATTCAAAAAGCAAATTTTGGTAAAATGTTAAAATACCATTTTGCTTTGGCTTTGTAATCCTGGTGTTTGACCAAAATGTGTTGTTTTTATTTAATAGAAGAGGTAATTGATAGGTATGCTTTTCCCCTAACGGATTGCAGTGATGCAGGTACTGCATGCCAGTTATCATTGGAAAGTTCCCCAGTTTTTCCTGCTGCAAGCATTCAATCCCATACGCTTGTCGTGTTCTCTGGTGTTCCTGAGGGGGGGTGAAATGTTTATTCAGTGTTGATGGGAAATACTGGGTTTATGTCATTTACCTCAATATTATGTTTTCAGTATGCAGAGGTTTAAAGCATGTGGTTCCTGGTGTGAGCGGGTGCTTTTCTGTGCACTTGGCTCTGTGCACGTCTGGTCACCTTTTCATTTTCCAGATTCTGTTAGAAACGTGCTGCTTGGGAAAACAGTGTGCAAGAAAACCCAAGGGTGCTGTTGGGAACAAGGAGGTGTTCCAGGAAGCTGGCATGTGGGGTCTGTCTTCCATGGGGGGGGACTGGGTTGTGTCCTGCAGCTCAGGCACCCGGGCCCCAAGGGCTGGATGGAGAGGGAACAGCTTGAGGCAGGAAAAATCCCCCTTCATCCAACTGTTTTGCATGCTTTGATGTTTTTGATATTGTTTCTTGTTCTTGTTAGACTTCCATCACAGCAGCATGAGATACCTGATTTGCACAGTAGAGATCCCACTGCGGATCTGTTGCCGATGCCTGCATGCTTTTGTGCACCAGGGAGGAGTAAACTGCCCGTGGGTATATTTATTTTCTGAAAAAGGATTTTTGCCTGTGGGTATATTTATTTTCTGAAGAAGGATTTTTCAGGTGGCATTTGGAGCAACCTGCATTAGGAAGTTTTCTGTGCCTCCTTAGGCAGAGCGGTGGGAGAGGGGAACATTGTAAGGGTGGTTTCTTATGGCCCCATGTTGGGAGGTGTGGAGCAGCTATTTCCAAGAGACCTTACATTAGTCCTGAGGCTGGTGGTCTCAGCTCGATGGGCTGGTCAATATGAATGTAAAAAGATCAGCACTGAATGGAAACCATTTCAAATACGGTAATCTGCGCACACTTGCACAAACACATAGGAGCCAGCTAAGCCTGCAGCCAGGAGTTATAAAATTCCTATTTATTTAAATAACTTTGAATAGAGTTCACACACTCCCTGAGATTTCAGTTGAAAAAGAAATAATTTTGATTGTATTTCTGCAACTCAGCTCCTCCCAGAAAAGGTCACCTTTCTCCAAACATGCCTTCAGATTGTGAGATGTAGTCCTGGTTTTCAGTTTTGCTCCTTCTAAAGTTTTCGTTGTTTGTTAAAGCCCTTGCTGACCTGCAGTACCTGAAGTGTTGGGTTTTAACTCTGACCTCTGGAAGGAAATTACATATCCTTTTATGTCTAATAAGGGCTGAAATGTTGTTAGGTGAAGCAACTGGCAGTTTTACAATGTCTGCTGCCTGTAAGTGTCCCTGCAACTGGAAGGAGCCCAAACCCAACAGCTCCTTAAGCAATTTTAAATTTTTTTCCTCCCATGAAATTTTAATGCTTCATCATGCCATGAATTCATAGCGGATGCAAATATTTATCAGATCTGCTGCAGACAGCGTCCACTGGATGTTAATTTGCCAGAAGGATGAATCCCGTTGTGTCTGGTTAGCAGGGACTTCTCAGAAGCAAAATAAGGAGGCCTTCATCTTGGGTTTCAGGAAAGTTCCCAGTAAAGGCTCCTCTTGTTTCCTTAAATAAATGTCTTCAGCTCCATCCTCCAGAGGCATCTCGGAGTGCCTCTCTGGGGCTCTCACAAAACAAAAAGGGCTCTTGTCTGATAGCACTTTTAAGAGGCAATGATTTTTCTTAGCCCTCGCTTAACTGGCGGGTAATCGGCCATCATCTTGCTCAATACAAGGCTTTGTTTTTATTTGTTTATTTTTTAATTGAGCTAAATGCCTCTTCTGCTTTCCTGCTGCCTCTGATCTCTGCTGGAGAGAGCAAATCTTAGCAGCCTGGAACATCACACATTTCTCTGATGGCTTTCGGCTCCCATATGCTCTGGTTCAGTAACAGTTTTGGCTGATCACTGTGACAGCAAAACACCTTTTTTATTTAAGCTACAGCTTTCTAGAAATATGTCTTTGGGCTTAATCAACATAACCTTCAGCGGTTCTTTGAAACCCAGGATCTAAAAGCCATGAATGTCAGAAACACTTTATGGCTTGTGGGAGTCTTTAGAGCTTCTGACAGATAAAAGTGGAGGAGGAAGCCATCAAAAAATACACAAAATACAGGCTGGAATGGGATTTTTGCTGGTAGCTGACAGTTGGGCCCCTGCATTGGAAAGGACAGGCTACTGACAGAAAAACTTAAGACTGAAAAACCAAAGGGTAATGTAGTGCTGAGCTTAACACGGTGAGCAGCCGGTTTGGTTTTCTGCAGTATATGCTCCCCAAGCCTCTGTGTGCCCGGAGTTTAGGCACCTTTTGCTGGCAGAAACGGTCCTCTGCTGAAAGGTCTTTCAGACGTGAGAGCTGTCGGTTTATTATTAGGATAGTAATGGTGGTGTTATTTTTAAGAAGAGGAGGAGAAAATGAGAATAAATTACAGTGAAATGTCAGCAACTGCTGAAAATAGAGGAGTAGCAACAGTGTCTCTTTGGCATTTTTGGAGCCAGGCAAGCACACGCAGCAGGAATAGTGCCAGCGTGCAGTTTCCATCAGCTTCAATTACTACCTTCACCTATTTTTAAATATTTAATGTTTAATTTTGGATGATGCTGAATAACAAGAATCAAA
Organism: Balaeniceps rex; assembly: GCA_013401315.1. Classification (NCBI taxonomy): domain Eukaryota; kingdom Metazoa; phylum Chordata; class Aves; order Pelecaniformes; family Balaenicipitidae; genus Balaeniceps; species Balaeniceps rex. The sequence continues at coordinate 95,905 of VYZW01026154.1, forward strand.
TTATGAAAATTCACATTAAAGTAACGGTTGCAGCAAGCATGTATCAATAATGTAAGCGCGATGGGACTGAATGGCCAGAGTCTTCCAAGAAATCTTTTCCATTTCTCATGTGTTCCCTGTCTAGACAAGATTTATTAAACAATCCTCTGAAGGGATTGTCCTTCTCCACTACCTTTTATTATTGGTGGGAGCCAATTTGAGGCTCAGTCTGTTGTGCAAGGGGCCAGTTCCCTTGTGTGATTGATGAGTCGGATGTGAAGTGATTAGACTTTTACAACCCCCGCTGCTTGGAACAATACTACCAGGAAAAAAAAGGCTGTTCCTCAAATTTCAGATTCATTGCCTATTATTTCCAAGCTTCAGTTTCTCTTTCCTCTTCTTCGAGGTCTCGTTTTTCTGGCTTGCTTCGCAAGATAAACAGAGTGGAAGATCTGCATGGTGCAGTTGATAGAGGTAACTATAGAAGGAAAAGCTGCCAGCTGTTGTGGGCAGTGTTGCTTTTTTGCTTTATTGTTGTTATTTTTTATGAAGACTGATTGTGATTTGCTCTTGATACGCTTCCCCAGAGGACTGCCTTCTTCAAAGAAAGGCAATAAACTGGGCAAGCTGTGGAACAAGGCTGGTAGGAGGAACAGTCGGACAGGTAGGCCGTACGTGCTGTTTCCCTAAATACAAAGCGGGGACAAACCACTACCCCTTATATTGGGGCTGTCAGTGTGAAATCCCTCTGTCAAAGAACATTTACTGGATCGCTCCATGGTTTGCATGCGATGACGGCTGAGCAGAGACTTTTCTCCCAGGGATCCCAGCAAACCTGATATCTGACTGTACGTAACAGGCAGCTTTGCTCCTGCCTGTGATTGGGGTCTGGAAGGCCTTTTTAGAGGCAGAAATCTATGTCTCCCCATCTTGTTCTGGCTCTCACCCAAGCCATCCATTCACCTTCAGCACACAGTTGTTTCATCTTATGTTAAGATCTCTGCTGCTTCTCCTCTTCTGGGTGCCCAGCAGAGGTTTTCATCCTAGAAATATAAGAAGGCACATAATCATCCTCGCCTCTAAGTTTCCTAATTTAATTCCTCTTGTTTTCATTCAGGGGTTTCCACCTTTTTTTTTTTTTTTTTTTACGTCTTCCTCAGGAGACCTCTAAAGCTTATCCACTGGAGCAATGGCAAATTGAAGCCAGACAGCTGTTTTTCTTTAGCACCTCTGAGGACCACTGATGCAGGCTGAAACATATACACTATACAGCAACCAGGTATTACAGTGAACAGGGGAATCCTATTCCCTTGGTAAAAGTCAAATGAATTATTCTGTTTTAGCTTTAAAACTGAGCTCTTTATACACACAACAGAGCCTTGGGGGACTGTCCCCTGCTGGGGCTGTTAGCTGAAAGTCATCACTGAGGCCAAAGTGAAGCGATACCCAGACCAGCACTTTTGGGGAAAAACATGCTGGAGGGTTGAGCATGAGCACCTCTGCTCATGGCTTCCTGGCATCTCTGTGATGTGATTTAATCTTGATAAGCTGGAACGGAGCTTGGGTTGTGGGTGCTCTTTTGGTGGCATTGAAAGAATGTTTATCAGTATTTGTTCTGCTGTATATGATAAAGCTTTTGCAATAAGGAAAGAAAGGTACTGGATTATGTTTTATAAATGAGAGACTTAATAGTGACAGCAGTCACCTGGGTGAGGGGGGTGGAAAGGGAGGATTTGTGACCAAGAGAAGCAAACTTCTGTAAAAGCCAGAGCCATGCAAATATTTGAAACTTCAGCTTGGTGACTGAACTGGGAAAGAATTGGAAAAGTTATTTGGGGTTGATCCAAGCGAGAAATCTTTTTTTTTTTTTTTTTCCTTATCACAACAAAAATACTGGAAAATGTTGCTTTGTGACAACTGATTTTTTTTTTTGTTCAGCTCAAAGATCTTAATTTGTTTTAAATAATACATTCTGGTAAACTACAAAGCAATGAGCACCTTGATTTTTCAAGTGTGTTTTTCCTTCCCATTCTCAGCCGGAGCTATTTGCCACGTTCGTGATTAATATTCAATTTACTTCAGTCAACCAAAAATTGATCTTTTTTTCCCCCGTGCTGATATATTTATTATTTGAAAACTTTCTCCAACCTAATAAGGATAGATTTTTTTCATGGCATTTTTATCAAATCTGCCTTCTCTTTGCTGGGTTAAAATTTGATGGAAACAAGTTATTGATAAAAATGCAGGTCAGTTTTTGTTGTACTGAAAAGAGCTCTTGCCTCCATAAGAAATACAATAAATGAAACAAAACGAAGATCACAGATGTTGTAATAAAATTAGTAAATGTGTGTATCATTGAACTTCATTGAAATTATTGTAAATGGTGCTGTTACATTGTTTAATTATGTACAATTAGCCCAGGAATTGCTAAGTCCCTGCTGGAGCCTTTTCTCTTAGATTTACAATAGGTCATGGTAGAGTATTTTTCTCATTACTGTCATGGAGGCACTAATTGAACTGGATCTGATCTCCCACATTGACTAGTTTTATCCATAGAAGAATAATTTATTTATCTACAAATAGTTATTCTTTGCCATATTTAAATGGAGCCTGGAGCAGGCATAGAAGAGATGGCAGAATCTGTAGTCCATTAAAGCATTTGCCATCAAGTGTCATCTGTGAAAACTGTTTTGGGCATATAAAGCAGGAACAAGATAAATGTAGTTTTGGTAAGTCTTGAAAATACTTTTCTTCTGGCCCACAGCCAGCCAGCATGGCGAATCTCTAGGCAGTTGTGCAAAAGAAGTCAGCAATGTTAGGTGTTTTTTCCATGCATATCTATCTATGTGTATGTATATATATGCACTGAGAATCCTTCTCCAGAAAACCTGGGAAATGCAGTATTTTGGTTTTGCTTCCAGAATGTTTTATGGTTTGTCTTGGAGAGCTGAGAAAGAGCTGGGAGCTGCAATGCGCAGCAGAGAGGTGTTGCTTTGCTAGAAGAGCCTGCGGGCAGAAAGGCGTGCAGTGCATTTGGCCCTTGCGAGGCTGAACCGACACTGTTAAGCTGCCCACGCAGGAAAGGTGGCAGAAAGCATGGGAGGTAGAAGAGCTTATCATTTATTTCCAACCTGAAATCCCCCAAATGCCAGAGAAGAATCCAGTCCTTGCAAAGACTGGCATGCTGATCTGGTGGATCCAAGGATTTTGCCTCGTTAAGCATTTCAGAGCATTTGCGGGTTTCTTCATATTGATCATCCAAGCTAAACCTGCTCAATAATATGATAAATAATTTATTTGCTGACACGTTTCCCAGCCTGCTCTATATGTAGCTCACATAGCTAGGATGTGAAAGCTGAACTTGTGCTTCCCAGAGGTTAGCTTTGCAGACAGGGACGGCAGCAAGAAACAAACATGAAGTTCAGCTGAAGCCTTTCCTGCAAGCTTGACTGCCTCAGGCATGTGCCAAGGAGAAGAGGATGGATCTGCTGCAGAGCCTGGAGAAGGCTTCGGGTGTTGGGGAGACCTGTTAGGGTAAGAGGAGCATGCGTGGTGCTGTGTAGGGGTACCAGCTTGTGCCTGGACACAGCAGCTCTCTGTTGTGTTTGAGCTTGAACCAGATGGGACTTCAGGTTTTAGAAAAGGCAAAACCACTTACGTCTTTCTCTGCCCATCTGTAAACACAAACTCGGTGCAATTTAACATGTGCATGCTGTACCCATGGAGGTCAATGGATGTAAGGTACAACTGTGTCACCTCTTTTGACCAGGAGATCCCTTTGCCTCAGCTCCTTTACACACTTTCCACCTTGCTCCTGAAACACCAGGCATTGCATCAGATGGAGCAACAGCACACGAAAACTCACGTCGGTGGTTCCTGGCAGGAACAGTACCTGCGGATGTACTGGAGCCATCTCAGCAAACATTGCCAGTCGTGTGTGAGTTTATTCAAAACTGTTTCCATCAACGGAGGAGTACATTATTTATGATTCCATTTTCCTCTCTGTTTGGAGAGCATTTATCAAATCAATCAGAGAATTCATTAGGTAATTATTATTTTTTCATTATTTGCCTAAGCCTTGGTGTATTTACCCCACACACATACAAAAGTCACTAGTAAATGGTATCAAGAGCTTGAAATATCCGTTTTCCTGCATGTAGTGCAGAGGAGCAGCCCAGGAGCAGCTCTGTAGTGCAACAGCTAGCAATGAAGTTGTGCTATATAAGAAGTGATGGGATGCTGTTGAGTGTCATTTGTCATCCGTGGCCTGAATGAGATCGCCTCTGCTCTGTGCTGGTGAATGGCCAGAAATGATTCATGCCCCATTTCACACGTGTGCAAGTGAGGCACCAAGAAGTTACAGGTCAACACGTATGAAAGGCCCCAAGCAGCTGTGATCCCCCAGCTTAATCCTGTTTCGCAGGGTCCCCTGCATCTTTGTTAGTGTCCCATCCCACACGGGGTCTAGTGCCACCTCCACCATCTTCTGGTGGTGGTTGTGGTTAGAGCTTCCTAGGGCAATACCAGCCACCATTCTTCTGCTCTTTCCTTAAAAAGGGGTTTGGTTTTTTTGTTCAGACCAGCTCATTTGGTGATTTTGCCAAAGACAGCCCAGTGGTGGGTGTCCTGGCCAGCCACTGGGCTTGGGGACCAGGAGCAGTGGGGACAGTGCTACTCCTGGCACCACATTTGCTGTGGTGACTGCAGCTCTGTGCTTTCAGACCCCATGTCAGCTCACGGTTGCTGTAGTTAGGGCTTTGCCGCTCCCTGACCTGCAGTGACAGGGAGAAAACGCGTTCCTGCGGGGTGGGGTTATCTCAGACACACAGGTTGCTCCTTGGTGAATGGGGCCACCAAAACATGGTGCTTCCCATATCCCGGTGCAGGGGAGCTCCTTGGCCAGACCCTGTGATCGAATGAGAGCGTGTGAGGAGGAAGGGGACTGGGAGGTTCCAGCAGCACCATGTCAGTTCAACTTAAACTGCTGTAAAAAAAGCAGCAGTTCCGGATGTGCTTCAAGAGCATCCCAAGGTGAGGGACTGGGGTGGGTTTGGGAGTCCTTTCCAAGACACTGACCCACACAGGCTAAGGGGATTGCTGGGAGGATTGCGCTGCAGCTGCCTGTGTGACCCCTGTACCCCACCTCATCTACTTTATGGGGTTTATTTTTCAAGTAAACATTGGGTTTTGTTCTTACCAGCTGCTTGCAGTGTCCAAGGCATCCCCTTCGCAATGTTAATGAGAAAGCTTTGTGGTGCGGTTTTGCTTCAGGTGACCCAGCTACTCTGAAAAGTACTAAGGGCCACTGAACCAAAATGTATAATGTATAATTAATGCAATAATTGTATAATTTTATTCCCCTTTTCATCAAAGTTGCTGTACACAGTGCGTGTATTAAATATGACTACAGTGCTGTTTCCCAAGACAACTGCTGAAGATGCGTTAGGAAGACCTCAATAGGCTATTCCAGTTAAACATTTTCTTTGCAAAATAAATACAGGCTGTCTTGTGAATAAAAATGAGATTAGCTGAAGTCATTAATTAGTATGACTTTTTAAAAGGAAGCTGTAAATGGAATAATTCACCACGTAGAGTATCTTCATTTGCTTCACTGTGAAATAGTTTTCAGTTTTTTATTATTTACTCTCTGTTGCTGTTAAAAGCCTTTAGTAAGTTCAGAACTTCTTTTTTTGGTGGATCCCTCCTGGTTTTTTAGCTTGTCTGTTTTGCTCTCCTGTTGTCTGTTGTCCCGCTCACGGCTTTTGGACAGAGACAATATTATAATTGTGCCCAAACCATCTTTGCCTCCATCTGGCCTCGTCCCTCCTGGAGTCTCCTGTTGCTGTGGGTTTCAGCTCAGTGGCCAGAGCTCAGTGGCCAAGGTGACCAGCTTCAACCAGAGTTATCTAATAAATTAGGAGAAGAGATTGCAGGGCTGGAGGTCTCTGAAGCAAGGAGAGCTTAGTACTGCTGCCGATTGTCTGTTAGCTTGTGGGCATCGCTAGTGCGCGCTGTATTGTAGCATCTGTTGTCAGAAGTCCTGACAGTGATCTGGAGACCTGAAATCCTAAAATGCAGCACAGAAAACTGCAGGGGTCCTTTGTGTTAACCTGTCAGCCTTGTGTTTGTTTGCTTGTTTTCCTTATGCAGTTCAGATTGGAAACAGTTAAAATACATGTTTTAGGCAGATTAAAATGATCCTTTACGATGGATGGAAGGGGTTAAACTGAAGCTGAAAAAGAAAACTTTTGAGAGGTTGTCTCAGAAATTCAGAAACAGAAAACTGGATGGTTTATTCTTATAGCTTTTCCCTAAAGCTTGGAGCAATTTGTTTAAACATTGATTTTAACATTTATTTTCCTACTTTTTTTTTTTTTTCCAGTGGCTTAATTTCCATTCCTTGTCTGGTGTGCCTGTTAATTTTGCACTCTATCACAAGCCTAATTCTTCTCTGTTTCAAATGAATATCATATAAATTAATTGCCATATGATTACCATGTAATTACATTGTGACTCATGACAGTTTAGACAAAGTATCATAGCTACATTTTAAGAAACGATAAATGTTTGACTAATGTGTCAGAAAAATGTAAATATATTGTGATTATTGTGGCACTTTTAAACACATTTATTCTCTCCCTAGTTTCTGTAAGCTGTCAGTCATTCTGTGGCAAAGAACAGTCAATCCGAGCACCTGAATTTATCCGTGTTTAGGCAACGTTTAGCATTTGGGAGGGTTTTTGCACCGAGGGCCTGGGAGGACGTACGTGGCCTGAGTTGTGCCATGGGATCATGCACGACACTCTTGAGAGACCTGTATCTTCCAAGTAAGCTGCCGATTAAGCAAGTTTATTGTTACACACTTCTAGCTACCTTTTGCTGTATTTCACAGCACACACACTTCCAGCTCAGTGTTGGGGCTATCAGTTAGTTTTTACTATCTGGGGCCTCTCCTAGCCTGCCTTGTTTGCTTGCTGGGGCATCTCCACTGCCCAGGTCCTCAGCACTGGCCACAGGATTGAATGTGCGGTTGCTATTAGTGATTGCAGCCGTTTCATCTCTGCATCTTTCCCCATCCCTCTCTCACCCCCCTGTTCTCCAAAGGTGCAGTAAAATATAGTCAATTAGTATTTAAGCACGCACTTTCGACTGGTGGGGCACTAAGTGGAAACTAAACCTAGCATTTCGCCTGCAGAGCATCGTCCTCGGAAAGCCCTGTGGGCTGGCGGTGGGAGGTTACATTGCTGCTGCAGGGTGTTGGGATGGAAAGGGATGCAGCAATCCACAGCTGTGGCTATTGCGTGGCTGTGGAGTAAAGGTGAATTCACTAGAATTCACTGCTGTGAGCAGTCCAGCTACTGATGCTCACAAAGGCTTGGGTGAAACGAAGCTTTGGCTGTCCAGCACTCATGGTCCTTTCTGACGCCGATCTGTGGGAAAGGGACCTGCTCTATTAACGATCAGTAAGTGAAGTTCTATCTTCAGTTGAAAATTAGGAGTGTTTTTCATCATATTAACTAAGTTGCTATTCAGTATGTCTTACGGTCAGTGTAGACAGGGACAAACCTTTTAACAGCTGCTGTGAGGTGTCAGACAGACTCCTGTTGATGGCAAAAACATGATTAGCATCGAACTCCTTAAAATACCATCTTAAGTTTAAATTGCTCTGAGCTCTGTAAAGGTATTAGGAAACATAACAGCCATTCCAAGGAAGTCACTGAAAGCCAGATAATGGATGTTAGGTTTCAGTTATGAATACCTTCACCACTGATCTTGTCTTATCGCTTAAGAGTGAAGTGTCCTTAGCAAGACAGCAAGATTACAAAAGAGCACTTTGCTGTTTTTCAGCTTTCTTTCGTGCTTGTATGTCATCACCGTACAATAAAGTCAGGATAAAGCGTAGTTATCTAGACCTACAGTGATGCTAAGAGCTTTTTGTCTGTGCAGGTGCCAGCACACTGTTGCAGAGATTCGCGCTGGGACATCTCAAAGGCTTATCTTGTCCTCTTTTGCATGCCGGTGGCTGCTGCTCTGCACTTGTTCCTGCCTTTGCAGCATGCCCCTATGCTACTCGAGGTGCTTGCCATGGATTTAGAAGGGCTTCCTGAACAATTTCAGAGTGGGACAGATCTGGTTATAGCCCCCGCCGCCACCTTGATACTTTGCCCTAGGGATTTATTTTTGTCTGGATTAGCAGGCCAGTTGCTGCTGCTTTCCCAACCAAATTAAGCAGCCATCAGTTGCAGTAATTCACTGAACTGAGCCAACAGGACAAGGTCCTTTGCTCATTTAAGGTCCTGGCACAAGACTAGTAGCAGTTGACAGCAAATAAATGGGCAAATCTGTAACAAAAAAGTAAACTGTGGAGTTTGTGTGAAGGCAAAGGGCAAGGAAGGAATTTCTAGTGAATTTACCAGCTGGAAATGATCAGCGCCATGACTTAGGATCCCCTTCCTTGATGATGAGTGGCAACTGAGTCACTCATCCACCTCTGATGGCCTTTAAAAGGGAGGGACCGCAGCTAGCCAGGCTGCAGGGAGCTAGTGAGACTGTAGGCATTTCTGAGCCATCCAGCTGGAAACCAGTGTCCCAATGCCCTATAAGCCCACCTCTAGAGAAATTGTTTCCAATCTGCAGCCACGGTAAAAATGAAATCAAGTTGCCCTTGTTCTGGGTGCTGTGACCTTCAAAAGCCTATACAGAGCTTATTTAAATATTAACAGTGTTGAACATGGGCAGATTCTTTCCCTTTTCTGCTTGCTCTCCTTTTATTAGCTGAGAAAAGTGGGGAAGAAAAAAAATTGAAAGACTTTGTTAATGCAGTGTGTGACATTAGAAATTGCCTTAATAATGAAATGCATGATTAGACCAATTAGAGAGGTAGGATGGAAATGCTGTGTGTGTAGGTAGTGCATGCTTAGCATACACAGCCCTTAAAAAAAGAGCTGATAACCATCAGGGAGTCAAGAAAAGAATTGTGTGTTTCCTTGGCTCCAAAACTCTGGTTTGATGGCCTTTGCTGTGGCCAAAGCCAGGTCACCTTTGTCCTCCTGACTTTAATTTGTGCTAAGATTGCTATTTTTCTTCTCTCTTATGCTCTTCTCACTGTAAATCTAGCATTTCATCCGTTTCTCCCCCCTTGCATTTTGCCTTGCTGTTTCTCCTCCACTCCTTCCCCAGAGGTCTGGCAAGGTAGCCCTTGAACACCAGTGCAGGTTGGTCTCGAAATTAAAATCCCGGTTTACTTTCCAGAGGCGTGGTAGCTTTTCTCAAATGTAGCGATCGCAAGGGAGCTGCCAAGTGAAGTCGGAGGGGCAGCTCCTTGGCTGGTGTGCATGAGCACAGGCCCCCTGGTTTTCGTGGACGTGCTGCGGCTGATCACTTGTGGGCTCCGCTCCTCACTGGTTCATGAAAGATGATAATGTAGATCATCTCTGCTGCGTGATAGATAACGGGCAAAAGCTCTACTTGCAATTCAGTGATGCATTACCCTTCCTCGGCCAACATTTCCATGTTGAAATCTTTATACTCACAGATATTTTTAAGATGTATGGTAATGCATGATTTCTGGTATTAGTGCCAAGTGTCTTAAAGAGATTTCATTTAGATAAATTATCAGCCAGTTATGAATAAGTAAGGAGCAATAAATCACAGAAAATTAGCTGTTTCAGCCAAATGGGGTTTTCGAATTTACGGTATAGTCCAAGAGGAAAAATGTTTTTGGTTTTGTTTTGTGGTGTTTTGGGGTTTTTTTAATTGAATGAGAAGGTGATGCTAAGGCATAGTAAAAGATGTAGGCCCAATGGTGTGTTTAACTACAGTTTTGTGAGCTAAGTTTTAAATTCGTTTTTTATCTATACCTTTGAGAAAAGACATTGCTGTTTCAGTGAGTAGGCTGAAAATGAACATTTTCTAACAGTTGCCAATCTTTCCTGCTAAAAGTGGTGTACAACTTCTGGAAGGTTTAGACCATGTCCTGTGGCTGATGTCATGGATCGCAGCCATGCATGCCTGAGATATGTACAGCAATTGTTTGCATAGAAAAGTAATACTAAGAGAATATTTATGTGCTTGTGAGTATATTGATGTGAATCCTGCTGGAAAGCAGCTTATCTGCCTCATCTCTGTAGGATCACCCATCTCAGCAAACCTGTCCTTCAGTCATCACATACCAGAAACTTGAGAACTACTGATCTGTACCTGGGAGAGTTTTATCTTTCCCGTCCCACTGGACCAAATGTGTTTGATGCCACTGGTCAGTGTGGATCCTCCCCAGGGATGGGCTCCTCCACTTCCACTCGAAAGGTCTTCCCTTTCTTTCCCCCATTTTTTTTCCTAAACCCAGATCACATGCTCAGAGTCCCTTTCCGGGCGTGCCATGCCCACAGTTTTTTCCCCAGGAGGCTGTTGCTGTTCCAGTTAGCTTTTTGTTTCCTCCCATGAAGTAGTGAATGAGGGATTTTTTGAACTTCTTTTGTTGTTAGGAAATGCTGTTTTTGCACGGTCAGCATGTTTCACAGAAACCTATCAACGTGGGCTGGGGATTTTGTGCCCGTGCAAACTGAAAACTGATTTTGTTGATCTCCAAGTGGCTGAAAAAAAGAAACACTTTTCCAGCCAGGTCTATTTACGTTACCTTATATGAACACAGTAGCACTAACATCATGGTAAATGAAGTTACAATGCAAGAAATAAAAGTTAATTCAGTGAGGTATGCTGGGTAGCTTTTAACGTTGCTATTAGCGTGCATGATGCAAAATACACTTATTTCTCACCGTAGGCAAGACTCAAAAGTGGATGGATAAGGAAGAGGGAAAAGTTAAAATCTGGGGCAATTTTTAACATATCCCTTTGTATTAAATTTGAGCGTTCGGAGTGTATAGCTATACATTTTTTACATTGTTCCTTATGACAGCATGTTTTCTGGACTGCCACTTCTCAATGTCATGTATTCCTGACTGGTTAATTCCTGCTTCTGTGCAAATTTTGTTACTCTCCCCACAGTATGGGTGAGCTAACGGTCATAGCGAGGTTTTACTTACGGAGTTCCTCTTGGTCCCCAGGAAAGCATGAGTATTGTCTTTGTTACAAGCCCAGCACTGGTCACAAAGGCAACGTTTCTGCTGTGCTTCTCATGGAGATAGTTTAGCATTTCAGATATTTCCTATCGCTTTGTGATACCGGCCACTGTCAGTTCTCTTTTTGTTTTCTACTATTGCATTTTCAATTACAGGTGTGTGTTGGTATATTCTACTTGAGGGCTATTCTTTAGATTGCTGGGGGTTATGCATAAGCAGGCATAAATGAAGATGCTGTATTGAGTAATATGATATTCAAGGGCCTCATTTCAGATTTATGGTGATGAATGAAAGAAGGGTTACAGAACGGAATAGACCTGGGAGTCAGCTTAGCCACAAGAAAATACTTGACGCAGTAGGAAAGTAGGGAATTAAAAGTAATGTGCCTACCTCAAGTACAGTACTTTCTGTGCAAGAGCTAGCAGTTGTTTAAATAGAGGGAATTTAAATTATGCTGCCATTTGGCACAATAGTACTTAGTCTAATTTTATCAATTACAGTATAAACCTGTCAGGAAGAATGCTGATTAGGGCATACTGTTTGGCTAGGGAGTAACGTGACAGGTTCAAATAGGTGCTAAGCGGCTGGTTATTAGCTTTATTAAGTGGAATGTTTTGCTTATAACGTTGCCCAAAGGCTTCCAGGTTTAAAGCAAGTGGTGCGGTGTGTGTGCATGTCTGTGCATCCACACGCACATGCAACTTGCTCCAGGAGATCTGGGTAAAGGTAGAAATTCAAGTCTGGAGGTGCCAGAAAAGAGGTGACCCCTGCTGCTTTAGTTTCACTTTCATGTCTGCGGTATGATGCAGTCACTGCTGCGCTGTGATGCAGTTCTTGCAGTATGGCTATTTTTCCTCTCTGGACTGCTATTTTCCTCTGTGCCTGGGCAGTGTCAATGCACGCTCCAGTGCAACCTCAGTATTGCTGCCCTTCCTAATCTAAGCCATCGCTCCAACTTCTGTCCAGCAATATTTTTGTCCGAGAGATGGAATACAGGCATTTTTAAAGCTTATTTCCCAGTTACACTTACATGTATGGAGATTGCTGAGGATTTAGGCAGCCCTGTTACGGTGCGCTTTGCTGTGCGTTGGTTTAAGATGTGTTCACCACCAGCTGCCTGTCCAACCAGCAAAGTCCCCTCAAGCTCAGGCTGTAGCTACTCTGCTTTGTTGGCCAGCATTTGAGCGAAAGCCCACCTCCGTTGGCAGCTTAAGTCAAGGGCCTGTGTTCTCCGCCTGGGATATGTCTGGGTTGTGAGCGCTGGCCCCTGGTCACCTTCTGCTGATGCCACTGCTGCAGGGCTGTAGCACAGAAGGGCTGGCTGGACACGTCCAAAGCCTCAAACTGACGCAGCAAGACTCACGAGGGGCCATCTGTCACTGCCCAAGGCCCTCTTTCTCTGAACGCAGAAGGAATATAAAAAAAATCAGAGGAGGTAATTGCTTTAGTTACTCTTCCAAGCTTCGCCCAGCAGTCACTGCTCAGCCCAGTGCGTGCTGTCCTTGCATGGGGCTGGGCTTTCTCCAATTACAGGGGCTCTTGCCTTGTATTTCTGCTTCCTTCTTGGTTTCTCTGAAGTCTTTGGTTTCCCATGCATGTGCTGTCCCTCACTGCACCGGCAGACCTTCCCCCCACGCAGCCAAGACATGGACATGCCTTTTGTTTTGGCGGCATCTGCTGCGCTCCAGTCACCGGACCCAGTTGCTTTTCCCATTTATCCCAAAGGAGGGGCAGCGTCTGTTCCCACCAGTTTCAGCGTTTATTGTCTCCAGGCCTCCTGCCTACCCCATGGCGGGAGCTGGAAGGTATGGCGTTGGCCAAGGCACACTGCCATGCATTAAATGGTGGAGATGGAAAGAAATGTCCAACAGCGACAGCTGCCTCTTTCTCCAGCTCTCTGCACAACCTTGTAGACTTGAATGGGCATTGAATTCCTCTGCCTTAGAAAATAACAATGTCTGGCACACTGGTGAGGCCTTGATCTTCTGGTGGAAATCACGCTAAACGCTCAGCATAGGTGTCTGTGTCAAGATGATTGAGATTTTGCCTGGGTTTTTTCGTGATGAAAAAGGATGAGATTTCTGCTTAAAATTAATAGTACTATGGGAAGTGTTGGTGAAAAAAAAATTCCCTTTGCATGGCAGGTCTGAGGAATCCTCCTTCTCCCATGTTAGTTATTGGAAGGAGTTATGCACGAAGAAGTTAACAGGGTACCTGTCGATGATTTCGCTTACTTCTACTACTCCATGGTTAGAGCCTTACAATAAAAGGTAGAAGCCATTTCAACATTGCTTGCCTTTTTTTTTTTTTTTTTTTTTTTAGNTGTGAATACGTATGTGTCATCTTTGAAAACTATATTTGCTTGTTTAATCTTGGAATGAGTCTGGTGTGGCACTCTCTTGCTTGACCACAACCCTTGTCAAAGAAATGGTGCCATGACCAAGAAACCAGTAAGCAGTTTACACTCTTTCCAGATAAAAGGAGGAGTGCTAGCCGGGACGTAAAAGGAGGAAGGACTGGTGCAAGGATGGGTTTCATTTTGCCACTTGTCACACCTGTGTAATTGTCAGCTATGCAGCTGAAGCGCTGCTTACCCCGCTCTTAACTGAACCTCTGTGTGGAGTGCTTTCTCCTGCCTTACGGACCCGAAATGGAGTCACGAAATTCTAGTGGTGATTAAACCCAGCATTATTAGCCCTTTTTTGTCCTTGCGTTGGCTCATGCATGCCCCTTGAGACCTTCATTCCAGGTAGTGGAGTTGCTGGACTGTGTTTTGGTTGCCATTGGTGCTGCAGGAAACCCCTGGAGAGCAGGAGAGGTGTGGCCGTTTGGGGACGCACCCGGATGCTGGTGCTGCTCCTCGGCAGGTGGATGGCCCAGGCAACGCTTCAGGCTATGCCCGACTTCTGGGCCCTTAGGTTTTCTGGAGCTATAAGGGAAGAGATGGCCCCACTGAGATTTTCCAGTGACCTGCACAAAACTCTAGAAACCCCTCACTCCCACCCCCTCCAGCTCTAGTATTGTGTCTGTATGTGTCTTAATCAGTAGTGCCTTGCTGGCTGTGGGCACCCCAGCCAGGTCTGGTGTAGGTATTGCATCTGGGGTGACATGCACAAAAAGCCAAAAATTTACCGTTTTATCAAGATCCTTTTGGGATGAATCACAAGAATTGTTTCCTAATTTTATCTGGCTGTCTAATAACCCCAGTCCTAGTACTAGGCATATTAACTCCATCTAATGCAAATAATTTCTAGAACCACAAAGATTCACATTCTGATTTCATCTGGATGTATGACAACCCCTGTCCTAATATCAATGCTAGATATACAAGCTCTGTCCAAAATAAATTATTTCTAGAATTTCAGTAAATATCTTTAGGTGCTAAAGGCCAGATCTGCTGCCAGTATAAATTAGCTGACCTCGACTGATGCCAGTGGTGCTGTGCAAGGTTTTATCTGCTAAGCAGCTGGTTTCTTGGAGTTGAGACCCCACAAACTAACCTTCAGTGTGATTTCAGAGGGAACGTAGTCCCTGTGCATCTGTGAGTACTGACAGTCTGCGCCCGAGTTTTTCCTGTGTCATGTCAAAGGGTTAAGTAAATACAGAAGCATACTTAAGCTTGCAACCTGTGTATTTGAAGAGACCATTCTCGAAACTACCACCAAGTTCACCAGGAGCAAAATCCACAGCTTTGTGAAATTCAGTGGAAAATTGGCTTCAAGGAGCATTAACTCAGGTTCTCGGTGAATGTCTTTCTTCTTTATTGAGAGAGGGGGGAAAAAAAGAAAAAAGAGCACCTTTAGGTACTAAAGTCACTTTTTTATTTTCCCTACAAGTTTGAACTTGTCCACTACCTAGAGTATTTTACTATTTTATTTATTGCTACTGAGGCAGAACTAGATTTAGGCTTAATACTAGGCTCCAGATGGTTTTTAGAAGGTGATCACATTTACAGTCCCAAGATTTGTGCGTGGCTGCTTCCCCCTCTGTGCCTTACAGCTAAACCATGCTCTCTCAGATGTGTGCTCCTGAAAATGCTTTATGGTATTTCACAGTTCCTATAAAGGGAAAGATCTTTTTCTGCAAAGCCTTTGGCACAATTTTGTCTCTACCAGGTTTCCCCCCCACAGTGTGAGGTGGCAGCGTAATTTTTCCCAGCACCCAGGCATGCGTGCATGTCTCGGCGGCTCGGAGGGGTGATGGCCAGCTCTGCAGCCTGGTCTGACTTTGCTGTGGGGTCTTTGGAGAGGTGGATTTTTTCATCCAGTCCTCCAAGGTCCAGTGGGGACACAGTTCTCCCAAGCTGCCAATGGCATCTGAGACACCCCGAATATCAGGCACTGTATGGTATACCCAAACAGCAGCTCAGCTGGGGATTGGAAATGGGGAGTGATACTTTTAAATCATTTGGTTTGTGTTTTATCAAATGATTCTGAATTACGTGGTCTTAAGATGAGGCTTTTCACTGCTCCAGGTCAGTTCAGTGTCAGAGGATCATGTAAAAATGCAAAGGACCCTGTGGTTCCCTTCCTTGAAGCCTGGAGCCCCTGTGCGGGTGCCTGCTGCTTCTCCTACCTGCCATGGTTTTGGAGAGCCAGGGTCTGTAGCTCCCTTTCTGCTCTGAATTGTGCTTAGCTTGGTACCGTGTGTGATAATTTATTTTAAACGCCAGAGTATGGCAGTGTGTTATTCTGTAAGAGGAGCACCATGTTATCCAGCCCATGGCTTTCTCTTCCCTTTTTGCTTTTTCTTTGCAAAGACAAGGTATAAACCCAGCTTTTTATAGTAAATGTAATGCAGGAGCATCAGTGAATTGCACTAAGGCAGTATCTGCCCTTCTCATGCCATCTCTCTGGTCCTATAACCCATGCCGCAAAGGTGTGCATATCCTACTTTTCATTAGCAACTAGAAAAATCTATCTTGTTTTAGCGAAAAAGCATGCAGAAGCTATTTGCTTGAAGAGAGGTTTAGGCTACCAAAGCCTTACTGACTGCGGGTACTGATGGTGGAGAATAGCGCGAGGAAGCACATGTTTCGTCGTTTCTTTGTACATTTGGTTTTCGGCTCACTTGTGTTAAGCTTTTCAGTTTTTGCATCTGCTGTATTATTTTGCTTTCATTTTTAAAGTGTTCTGTGTACAACTAAACCCACATGAGGATGATCTGTTTTCTCCTTTTTGTTTCTTTCTAAGGCAGTAAGACATCTGGCTGCTACTAGTGTGAATTATCAAGTCGCATCCTTTTAACCCTCCTCATCATTTTATTTGTAAAGTGCTCACCCGCTGAGATACCAGGGGCCATGTGCAAACAGTTTAAAACAACATTGGGAAATAAACGGCATGGGCAAAAATGATGAGATGTTTTTTAAAGCCAAAAAACTGTGAGTGCTGAAAAAAAGCATGTTGTTGGGGAGGGGGGAAGGAGAGGTCAGATCAGTCCAGCATAGCTGCAGAGGCTGAAGCTGACCCTTCTTCCAAAAATTAAGCGTAAAGTTCAGCTCTTCAGCTGTGGGCGGTGACCCCAGCAGGCACTGGGATGTGCCCGTAAATCTTTTTCTGAATGTAGCCAAATACTATAAGAGAAGCCATAGCCCTGACTGTTTGGGAGAGCGGGACCCCAGCAATGCTGGGGTGATGTTCACTGCAGGGAGGAGACTAGAAAACTTAAAAGATGAGCTTTTCTTCTGGAGGCAGCTAGTGGGGAGACCTTTGCATGAAGACACTGGGTCCATTGGTGTCCAGGATGTCTGAACTGCCGGGGCAGTCTCTCCAGAAGCTCTGCTAAAAGTGAAATTCTAGTAGTAAAGCCTGGCTGTCCGAGGCACTTCTGTTGCTCACACAAAGTCCTTGGAGGATGAGTAAGGATCGAGACTAAACAAATGAGCTGGCTGGCTATGTTTGTGTGCCACATCTGCCAAATGGCTTTTTTTGGAAAGAGCACTGCCAAAAAAAGCCTGAAACAACAGAATGTTGCCAAGATGTTGAACTTTCTATCCCCACTCCAGCAAATAAAGATATCAAGAAAGAAAAAGCACCGCACTGATCGCTGCCTGTTTGTGATGCTCCTGTTTTCCCTTATTCATGCGCGAGGCAGCTTGCAGGCGCCCAGATGGCAACACCAGCCTGTGGTTCCTTCAGGGCCAGTGTGGAGCTCGCCAGGGTCGCGGTGCGAACAATGCAGCCATGCGTGAGTGATGCTGTGACCTGGGCGTGCAGAGATGGGGCCGCGGATCAAAGGATGGGAAGGCATCAGCCCCTGTGTGCTTCTTTTCAGTTCTGTTTATTATCTTGCAGCACTGTATTGTGCTTTTGCAGTATCTTTGCAAGGAAATTTGTAGAAAATAAGTAGGAGTTTTCATGGAAAATAAGAGGGTGATAAAACAAATAACACATCCTTGGATCTGTATGATTTAAAAATAACTTAAATGCAGGAGACTTGCCAATAGATGACAAGAAACTTCCAAAACTGATCACGTGTTTGGCAGCAAGAACTGAGCTGTCGGTCCCTCTGTCTGGGATTAACGCAGTCTGCCCTGAGCACTGCGGGAAGCAGCGGTAGCATCAGAGAGGATAAATGCCAATTTTCCTGGTGCTTTCCCACCTGACAAAGCCTTCAGAGTCTCACACCTCACCCAGAAGCGTTAGGACCAATGCAGGGTAGAGGTGAGCAAACTCCAACCCTTCATGCGAGCAGACAACTCGCGTGGAAACCTGTCCCTGCATTGGAGGGCAAAGAGCTGGGGTGGCAGGAATGTGCGCGAGCAGGACCAAGGTAGAATTCAGGGGATGGATGCTTAAAACAGCTGAGTACATTATTAGTAGTGAGGTAGATGCAGGTGTTGCAGAGACAGGGAGCCTTCAGGAAAGAGTAAAAAAAAAAAATTCATGCCAACTTTCCATCCTCTGGATGTTTATTCAGATGCCATACATTTTTATCAATTCTCACTGGGACAAATTTAGTCAGGTCCTTCAGGGTTTTCTTGGGTAGAGATGAATGCAAGCACAGGCTTGAGCACTTCAAGGACTGGTGCCTACAGCAAATGAGGAATTTTGCCCAGTAACAGCTTGAGCATGAAGAGGAGAAATTCAGCTTTGCTATAGTAGATGGCAGAAGGCTCAGTGGGTAGGTCTGAAATTGAGGAATTTATTCAACATAGCAAATGACGGACATGATTTTAAGCGGTTCTCTTCAAATGGAAATGGAGGGTTTCTGGTACTAAGAGAGATGGAGAAACCCCGTGTGGAAAGCTTGGTAGGTAGATGGGGAAAGTCAGTGCTGTTTGGTGATAGGCTGCTCCCCAAGCATCTGGGGTCGGACTGCATGACCAGGGTCTGCCCTGTTGCCATACCAAGGTGCTTTGCTCATATTTCTGTGTTACTGCATCGAAAGAACTGTTTGATTACAAAGTGTTGATTGAAGAGTAACAGCCATGACAGAAAAGCGTGGCTGAAAAAAAGAATGAATCCTAGAATGGAAACCAGGCAGCCCAGTGCCATGTAAACCCACTGAATCTGGTATTTCCACAGATGCAGTGCTGTAGATATTTTACAACCATATTAAAATGATCTTAGCCAGGAGGGCGAGAGGGTAAAGGCTATACAATAACATACGAATCACTTGCACTGATTGAAAACCAAATGAACAATTTTCAGCCACAAAAATCAAGTGAGAGGACAAAGCAAATGAGACCTACAAGGCAGGCTAATAATCAAGATAAGTGTTAGACATAAAAAAGTCTAGCACAGCATTATCATGTACTGTGCAGTGTTTGTTAGGAGATTTCCTATACACCGTGAGAATTTGCCGACGGTGCTGTGTAGATTGAGTCAGGGTTCTCAAATAGTTATGCGGAGCTTATTGTCAATGTTTTTCTTCAGGATGTTACAAAAAAAGTGCAAAAAATACTTCTGATTTTTTCCTTCAGGTATAAAGTAGCATAAATACGGGGATAAAAACAAAAACAATTTTTTTGTTTCTTTCTGTTTTCTCCTTATTAGCATAATTCCATGATGTGGCTCAAAGTGTTTTAAAGGAGCAATTAATGATTCATTTATTTTTTACACAAATATTTCTCTGATACTTTCCTATTCTCTGCAGCTTTTGGAAAACAAAACCAGTTTGAACTCGAGAGGAAAGAAGTTTAAAATATTTTAAACAAATTAGCTTCTTCTAGGACCTTAACTACTGTACTCTCTCAGAATTTTAAATGAAATTGTTTGAACAAAGTATATGAGGTCCTTTTTTAAAATGGAGGAAAAAAAACAACCTCTGAAGCAAACCAGAGAAAAAGAAGATAATAGCACTTGGAAAGCAACCTCTTGGCAAAGAGGAACAAGAGCAGTGGAATAATTTAATTGCTCATCAGCTAATTATATGGTATTATAATGTTAATGTGTCTTCATCATGACAATGTAATAGGTATAGATTGAAGCATATGAAAAAGAAAGTGTTGATGCAGTAATTATAACTAAGAGCAGAGCTGTTAGAGTAATTATAACGCTTCATCAGGTAATTAACGTATTGTTCAACTTGAGACGGAGAACAAAGAGTGAAGAAGTTAAATATTGGAGGACATGCCTTCCCCACTCCGGGGCCGTCTTCCTGCATTTGCTGCAGAAGGTGATACTCTGTATTGATACTGTTATTTTCTTATTTCCTTGTACATATTTTATTGAGTGGGGGAAAGTTGTCAGGGTGCATGCAGCAAAATAGACTGGCAACGTGGCAATTGTTGTTTTGAGCCATTTGTCCTGAAGACCCTCCCCAATCCTTGCTGCGGAGGCAATCAATTTGCGGATGGGTATCTGGGACTGAAGGGCAGCGGATGCTGCTGCAAATTAACCTCCAGTCAAAGACACCTATTCAGCACGGGCAGAACTGATTCACAGGAGAAGTGCTGGGGCAAAACCACTGCCCAAGTGCATTCAAGTTTCTCCTGTCTTTCTGTGTGACTGCTTTTGGAGTGCTGGGGGATGCTGGGGGCATCCCTGCAGGGGCACAAATGGAGATGCAGAGCTGGTGCCATGTGTGTCTGCTGCCCCTGTGCCTGCATCTTGCTCCTGCTGAACCCAAAGCCCCGGGAAAAAGTGGCAGTAGCCTGGCTCTCGCTACGAAGCTCCCAGGCTGGAAATTTTGCTTAATCTGATCAAATCCCGCCCCTGTGCCCAGCAGTCTGGTCTCCAGCAGGGAAGGTGTTGAGGTGTCGCCTGGCACACCCCCATCCACAGCCAACAGTGTAACTCACTGTGATCTGCAAGGCTGTGGCCGCAGTCAGGGGGGAGCTGCTGCCGTACGGCTTAAGGACTAATCGGTGGTTTCATATTGATGTGCTCCAAAGAGGGATGTGAGATCCATGCCACCTGTGCAGTTTGACTTGCGCTGTAGTAAAAAGCTGCTTGGGATTAAGGAACAGTGCTTTGAGGGGGGTTGATGAATCTGAGTTTGATTTTTCATTTGCTGGTGAAATGGACCGAGTGTTGGTTTCAGCTTTGTACAAAACTAATAAAGAAGCCCTTGTATCTTGGGTAGCAAGTTATGGCAATGTAAACACTACTTTTATATATCCAGCTTTGTTTCTATTCCCCCCCCCCAAAAAAAAAAAACCCACCAGAGTAGGAGTTTCTCCCTGTCTCCCGCATCCCAAAGGAGTGCTTTAAGTTTCTAGACCAGTGCTGTAAATGTGTGGGTGCACTTAACCACGAACATATACTTACACATGTGGCTATACTAATCTTGTAAGATCTTATTACCATCTTGATGTGCAAATTTTGACACATCAAAAATTTTTGTCAAGGTATCTCCCAGTCAAGTCTAAACCTAAAAACCATGGCATGTGGAGAGAGAAAACTGGCTAATAGCACAGGGCAGGTTTGTCCCCTGTCCTTGGTCCGTCAGGACACCCTCAGCACTGACGCCTTCTGCAAGACTGCAATCTGCACGCCTCCCTGGAGAGCTAATGATGTTGTTGACAGCATTTTTTTTATTTTTGGCTTGACTTACCTCCTTCACCTCAGGATAGTTTTATACTGAAAATCAAACCACCTCACACTGATTGTCATCATCAACAGCACAATTTCTGATGAAATAGGGCAATAGTGGGACTGGTTTGGTCAGTTCATTTAATGATGTGCTGATTTGTGGTTCAGTTTTATGCCTTACTACAATTTATTTAAGTGTTCCATCCTTCTGCAGGCTTTATAGGCGTAATGCTGTAGTGCTATACCCAGCTAAAGTACTGAGTATTTGGTCAGTAAGGAATGAAATGTTAAAATGTTATTGTAAGGCAAAGGATGTTGTGCTTCTGGTGAAAGATGTGGAAATAGATACTGTATGGTAACAGAAGGGTGGGATCAGCGTAAGCAAGGGAGATTTGGACAAGCTGCGCTGCTAGAGCTTGCCTGCAAAGATGGCCAGTGCAGTGCACTTGCTGGCTGCAACCCAGGAGCCTATTTAGGTGAGTTGAAGTCACTGAAGGGCAGTAAAGAGAGGGCTGAAAGGAAATAAGATTGCTGGTGGGAAGGGGAGAAACAGAAAAGAGTAAAAAGCAGTATGATGGCTAAAACAACAGAGTTAGATAAGGGTGAACGGACTGAGTTTAGGTTAAAAAAAAAAGTGTCTGAGTATCAGAGGGCAGAGGTATTGGAGCAACCTTCTGGTCATAATGGCGAGTGGAGTTTCAGGTTGGAGGTTGTTAAGTTTATAAGGGGGATTACATGCTACAATGCTAGCAAGAGGCAGCTACTTCAGATCTTGCATTCAAGGGACCTTGTTCCACCTTGATGCACAGCAACCCAAATGCACCCTGCAGACGATGGTTTGTTTGGGTTTTTTTTTTGATGGGGCTAGAGGGAGAAGCTGCAGCTCTTGCAACTTGCAATGACTGTACACTAGGATGCGTGGGTGTGTTAAGCTGACTCTGCCTTGGGAGCAAAGTAAATAAATGCGATTAAAGTCTCTTATATCTTCATCTGAAATGCCATCACTTAGGACCTCAATTCATTATTGTTTAATAACATAGTGTATACTAAGCTCACGAATTAGCAGCATGCTGCGTTTCAGTAAATATATACTAACCCAACGCAGCATGCTTTCTGACTGAGCGTCTCAGCATGGCTCTGTAGAGCTTCAGTTACTCTTGAGAATGAAAGAAAATCAGGCACCTATGTCTTTTGAATATCTGTGGAAAAAATTAGCTTTAAAGACAGTTAAAATGACACATCCTATATGCAACAAATTACAGGCAAAATGGAATAAAGCTATGGCATCAAAAAAAAAGGATTTTAATATACTTTAATATTTTTCTAGAATGTATTTGCCTCGGTCTGCAGAAAAAAACATTTCATTGAGCAGAATGATATATTCTTTTGGTTGGTCCTTTCCTGTTATATGTTAGAAGTTTGGGAAGTTTGTTCCCTGATAAAAAGTTCCTCAAAACTGGCATGGATTCTTTCTGGAGGGTTCAACTTGTTTGTTTTAAAAATATTCATAATTCATTTTTTTTTTACCTCTGCATTTCTGGTTTTGGATCAAACGCAGCAATTGAAATGTGGAAATTGATAATAGGAGAGGTTGTTTATAGGCTATTCCTTGCAGGACAGATCAGGAGCAGCAGAGGAAGGGTGGTTCTCAAGGCACTGCCAGCCCAGTGGAGCAGAGCCCATGGGGCTGGACCAGGCAGGAACCCAAGGATCTGCCATCGGCTGCTGCCATTGGTAAATCCTGTCCTGCAGGTAAATCCTTGGCCCGGATTGCAGGCTGTGGGATCCTTACTGAAATCCTTTTCTAAATGCTTGAATTTAGTGGTACCTTAGAGTGGCAAGAGCCACAGCTAACTGGGCATTGGAATTAATTTTTTATGTCCATTTATCAGGTTTAAATTTGGTGGCTTTCGCATCTTTTCGGTGATGGTTATGCGTTTGGAGGGAGGCTGAACAGAATTCTGCAATCCATCTCCTCCCCACCACGTAGTCATGGGAGTATTTTTATCATTTCTCCTCTTCCTTTCCACAGTCACCCTTTTATTGTGGCTTTCCTTATTTTGGCTTTGTCCTTTCTAGTTGTGAACATGATGTCCCACATGGACCTGGACTGCCTATACACATAGCGTGTTACAGTATCTCTCTGGTACTCACTCTCCCTTTAATCCTCCTAATATTTTACATTCTTTTCTGATTGCTAGTGCATTTAAATCTGGGGTTATACTTTTCATAATAGCCAGGACTGACCTGTTCAGAAGTACTTGATTGCCATTTGCAAAAGGGAATTAAAACCTCAGGTCATATATTGAGGTGGATATGGAGTCATGCCCATCTTCTCTGTCTGTAACCTTGCTGCTTGCGCTGTGTATGCGCTCACCTGCTGTACCGTCATCCCAACTCCAACCTGGATGCCTTGCAAGGCAGCCTGGGATGTGGGGTATTACAGATCCTGCAGGATCAGGAGTCGTACTGAAAATCTTTGGGAGTTTTGCCTGTCATGGCTGCATTCACAGAGATTTTCTTTGCAGGTAATGACAATCAAAAAGTTTTCTTTTTCCCAGTACCACTGCTTTCCACCCATTTTCCCTCCCCATTGATCCATACATAGAGTTTAAAAACTCAGCCAGGGAGTTTTTGTGTTGAGGCAGAAATACAAATACATCGGTGGGCCTTATTTCCTTCTCTAAAAGAGCATTCATTCTGCTATTGACACCAAAGCCAGGCTGAGACTATGCCTCACTGAATTAAAAACTAAAAAGCAATTAGAGGAGCCCCTTTGGAAAATGTCATCCAGCGCAATCATGGCCTGATATTCGTGTCCGCCTCCCCAGCACTGTACACCTTTTTAATTTCTTTTCTTTTCTTGCAAGTCATCCATTCAGATTGCTTGGGAGTGGAAACCAGAGTTATTGACTGTCTTTTCATGAGCTGTCATGAAGCAGTAAATAGAAGCAAAAGACAAATGTAGGCACATCCAGGGAAAGAAAAATCATAATTAATATTTCAGTAGAATAAAAGGCCTCTATAAGGACGAGAGTGGAAATAAGAGGAGAAAGAGATATTAGCTTGACATATATCAAGGTTTTAGCTATATTATATATATATATATTTTCACATAAATCTATACTACAGTTGTGCCTAGTACGTATGTTCGACTAATAGGGAGCATAAAGGTAGTACAGAAATGCAGCCTCTGAATGAGTTCTTAAAGAGTTTCCATCAGTTGTTAGAGATGGGGCTAAGTCTTGGATGTCAAAGTTGCAGGAGTCGTGGAGTTGCATTTCCTCCTGGTGGGGACACTCTAAAGCACTTTCAAACTGAGCATTTAATGCAACGCTTTAAAAATGTTATGAATGCAATGTATTAAATATATGTATATGTATGTATCATAAGGCAATAGGTAGGTCTGGTCCTCTTATAATGGGTTGTTCTTTGCAAAAAAGGATTGGGCATTTATATTGATAACAAAAGTGTCCTCATTTATGGTAGGCTAAGCTGAAGAAGAGAAGTCAGCCTTGAGCGCACAGGTTAAAAGAAGTATTTCCCTCAGAGGCACCAGGATAGCTGGGCCTATTTCAGACACGGGGCTGCATAGAGGCTCCAGAATATCAACATGACATCCCTCACCCCTTCCTCCTGCTGCAACACGGCCCTGCATGGTTGCCCATCTGGATTGTGGAGGTGGACGCCATGTTGCAGCTGCTGGCAGACGTTCGGTAGAGGACATGCAGTGCCAGTCCTGTACATGGGGCGGCCTTTGCCCAGGATGGTGTGTCTGTAGAAGGGCAGATCATCCCGTCCTGAACACCTCAGCATACAGACTTGCCGTGCTTGATCCCACTGACCAACAAGGAATATTTCAGACATCCTTGCTGTAGAAGTGACTATGGTAGCCTACAGTCAGACATCCACATGTTTCTCGCAATATTTCTGTAAAGAAGTATCCTGGAAGCTGCAGATTCCCATGCAGGTCTGGAAGGTGAGGGGGCACAGGGTAAACTCAAAAGCTGAAACATCTGCCCTCTGATTTATGTAGATCATTTGAAAGTGTAGGCCTGAAGCCAAGAACAGATAAATCACTTAGGCAGTATCCAGTGTGTCACAGCTATTGTGCAACTACTAATAGTTGTGGGGTTTTTTTACAAGATACATGTCTTGCACAAATACAGTTATTGTATTTTACAGCAATCGGTGCAAATCACGCATTTCTATATTGCATACCAACTTGGTATCTGATTAGCGCCAAATTCATTTTGTGTTAATAAGCCTAAGGCAAAATTAGCTTGGTACAGTATCATTTAGCAGTATTTAGGCATGAAAAACAAGTTGTTTGGTTTTACTTTATTTAGGTTTACCGTAGTACAATAAACAAGTTTATTCAGAGTGTTAACCTGAAAGATTTTTCTATCTGGGAAAGATGGTCTGTGTTGTCAGGGAGGCCAGAAGTGTGGATGTTGACATTACAGGAGGTGTGATGGTCACAAACTTACATCTCTAAGCTTACAGGAAAGAGTTCAGATGGGAATAATAGAAGAATATCAGTAGAATATTTCTTCAGAGTCCAAGAAGCATCTCAAGCCCATGTTACAACTCAATAATACCTTTCTAAACGCCAACAGTAGTTGCCTTTGGTGGTGTGTGGGCTTAGGGACTTAAAGCTTAACACGATTTAGAAAATATTGTCAAAGTGTAGCCCGCAACATAAAGATGCTATGAGGAGCACTTTCTTGCTTCTGAGACCAGCCAAATACTTCCTTGAATTGTATCTGTGAAATCCCATTAATGTAGGACATCATTGTTTTGTTTTGCAAAGTCAACTGTTCTCAGCAGGACTAGCCATAGCTGGACTTGTGTCCACTAATACTGTGTGAAATGGTTTTAAAAGGGTAATATTAATCCCTTTAGTGGCAATTTTCATATGCAAAGCAGTTAGGAGCACACATATCCCTTGGCTGTTTGTGAAACCTCAAGGCGCTGAAGCACTCCTATAAGGTTATTTTTCATTTTCCCTTTGAGCTGCCCCTCCTGTTGCTTCCCAGTTGACTGCTGCACCAAGATCAATATTTTCCCTAAATCCAGTGGAGGGTAAATGCATTTTACTTGAGCTGAGTCTTTGCTTGACTTTCAGGAACCTGAAGAACAGATTTTCCATTGTGC
Organism: Balaeniceps rex; assembly: GCA_013401315.1. Classification (NCBI taxonomy): domain Eukaryota; kingdom Metazoa; phylum Chordata; class Aves; order Pelecaniformes; family Balaenicipitidae; genus Balaeniceps; species Balaeniceps rex. The sequence goes on from VYZW01026154.1 coordinate 122,096, forward strand.
CTCTCTATTTATATGTGCACTTAATTGAAGATAACACACTGTTGCCGCATATAAACTGTAAAGTGGCCCAAACTATTTTTTTCCCTGTGTAAATGAGCACACTGCTCTGTCTGTTTTAGTAGGTATCTGCTGATTTACACTAGCTGAGGATCCAGCCTGGACCGCTTTCCAGTCAGATGGGTGTGAGGCTGCCTGCAGGACCTTGATTGTCAGTAAAAAGCCGATGTTAGCAATTTTCATCAGGCAGCATGGAAATTAATTAGCCCAATTTTATGGAAATTAGCTCATTATAAATAATTTTAGCTGGCCCATTCACAAAGCACTTTTCACATTGGAGGGGGGGAAGGAAAAAGCAAAGCTCTGTGAATTGGATACTGAAAAAACTCTTTCTCTCCTCTTTCTAAAAACAAATGCATTTCAGCAGCTGTGCCATTTGCAGGGGAGGGGCGGCACCCACAGATTGAGCCTCTAGACTTCGCTTTCCCACTCAGCGCCTAAAAGAGCAACAGTGAGTGATTTGTTCGGCTGGGTATTGTTTGGGGTTGCAGATGTCCTTGCACAGCCTGAGGTTGCACATTCTGCTGTTGCTACCTTTGGGCTTGGCCAAAGGATGAGGAGGTGGGGAGAGTAGAGATGGGCATCTCCGGAGGCATCTCGCTGGGGATACTGGTCCTGTGGCTAATAAGAAATAAAATAGTTCAGACAGATATATGTACTTACAGGGGTGAGAGTGGGTCCGTGTGCTGGAGGAGCTCTGCCGTCTCCTCTCCCTTAGGCTTTCTAGACTGTAAGGTCTTGCATTGAAGAGCAGGAAGGATAGGTGAGTGCTGAGAGGTCTCATGTGTTTCGGTGTCTGTCACAGCCCCAGAAGGTCCCATGTATCAGCTGGGCCCTGTGAAATCTCCAGACGGTCCAGGTCAGACGATCCTGAGGCTGCTGTGTTTCAGTCCCCATCTTTACTAAAGGTTTTTTGGTCCTGAAGAGGATCTAGCACAACCTCTATCTCCCGTTTCAGTTTTTGCTCCCTCAGTGCTTTTGCCAAAGGGGTTTTAATATAATCTGTCTTCAGGCTAGTCATGAAATACACAGGTCATGCAAGGGAAGAAACACTTTCACCCCATGCTCAATCTCAGTGTTGTCACTTCTCTTGGGAGTTTTCAGGATTTACTGATCTTCAAGGTGTCTAGAAATTTGCCTGGGGCTCATCATTTTCCTCTTGACTTACAGAGCATCTCTGTCCAGCAACCAGTTTTCTCCCAGCCTGGACTGAGTGTCCAGTTGAAAAATGTTTTTTTCCCTTCTCAAAGTATTCTCTCTCAGCCCCAATTTCATTCTTTTCTCAGATCTCTATGGTTTCTTTTGACTCTTGTCTTCTCTCCCTTTGGCAAATGCCATTCTTGAAACCCCTGGAAAGAACCTGAGCATAAACCCCCTCATTTTATTTAGTGTGCAATGTGTCCTGTGTTCCCAGTGAGCCAAATGTACTCCAGTGCTGTAGTTCTTCAGCCACCGACAGCACCGTTCACGTACATAGCCAGTCTACAGGAATGGATCAGCACATCTTGTCTTAGGAGATTTATTTCCTTTCATTTTTTGTATATGTCTTTGTCTGGATCTCTACCCGGCAATAATCAGTGGCTAGCTGGAGCACCTACAGGATTTTCTTTCCTTGAAGCCCCCTTATTAGGTGTCTGGTATTGCTTGTTTCACAGATGGGCAACTAACACTCAAGATAGATGAAAGAGCAGAGCACCCCGAAAGGCTTTTGGGCCAGTGCAATTCGGGGTGCAGGAGAAGGGCCACCTGCCTGAATGAGGGATGTGGGCGGTTTGCAGGGGGGGAACCTGCAGACATCAGGAGGGGATGAAATATTTTCCTGTATTTTAAAGTCTCTCCCACCTCCGCCACCCCGCCCCAAATATTTACAAAAGTCTTTTGAAAAGTTGCCGTCTGTTTTGCAACAGGGATTCATTAACGTGCCACTCAAGCTGATGGGAGAAATGAAAAGGTGTGGGAGGTCTGGATAAATATGCTCTGTGAAAAATTTACGGAGGGGCCTGTTTGTAATCAATTCTGCTGCTCACGAGCGTGTGACGATGCTCATGAGGGTGTGATGACACACAAGAAGCAGTCACTGCTATAACACGCATTTTCTAAAACCTATTTAGAAGGAATTATGCCACAGATGCTGGTTTGTTTTAAAATGTGAACTTTAAATAAATTGAAGCTGAAGGAATGTTTTGGAGGTGAGAAAAATATTTCTGGCAAGTGACAAGATCCGAATTATTACTCCTCCACAATTTGCTTAAGCAGCTACTATAAACAGCTACTAATCAGACTCCCTTGGTGTTTAGAGATATCTGTGGATTGATTTTAATTAGATTGGCACCTCTTTTTTTAATTCTGTAATGTTTGTTTGCTTGTAAGTTAGAGTATTTGGGTGCTGTGAAGCTGTTTGTTTAACTTCTTTAGTTAAATTCGAATTAGTAGGCCCTTAGGCATGTTGTTCTCTCTGCTAGTGGGGTTTTGCAAGAAATAGAGCGTGGGCTGATTTTTTCGACACCCTAACTGCAATTTTTTTTAAGCACCTTAGGCACCTCCACTGAATTTACCAGTGTTACCAAACTAAACGCAGGAAAAGGCACAGACACAAAAAAATGGCAATGTTTGGGTGTCTTACAAGGTAACATTTTTGGTGGTTATTCCAGAGCAACAGGTTTACAGTATAATAAAAATCAAAGGATAGAAAAAATACTTGCAAGGTGTTTCGGACCTGGTAATCCCTTGCCCAGAATTCTATCTGGAGTGCATCAGTTCAGCTTTCTGTGAGCACCCATCTGCTGCTGGAGCTGGCTTGGATGGGCTGTAGACCTTAGCAAGCAATTTCAGTGTGTTTGATTCCAGTCTGAGGAAAGGTTTAGATCTCTGTCATCAGTGAAGATGCTGAATCTACATGAACCGAATTGAGACTTTTAAGGTTGGAAGTCGGTTTTTGCTTTCCCTTCTTTCTTTCTTTCTTTGGCTTGAAATTGTTTCTCTGCAATAATAGCTGTTTATCTCTAATCTGCACCTTTTGTGCTATGATTTTTGTTGATTTACCTTGATTTGAGTTTGTTTTTCATGGTTATTACGGATTTTAGCCTACATCCCACAGGTTGTCAGAGCTCTTCCTATGCTGAATCCATTTCTGTCTGATTATCTGAGGGTGCCCCTGATGTGATCCTGATGAAAAGTAGGTAGGGGGCTTGTAAATTGAAAAATGAACTTTAAAACAAACCCCCCGAAATGGAGAGTGTTCTCCATGAGAAGAATATTCGGTGATTAAAAAACATTTGTGCTGTACTCCCTTTATAAGTTTGGGCTTAGGAAATGAGATGAGGCGTGTTTTATCACTGATGTAATGGGGCTCTGCACAATTGCATCTGCAGAATCCTACGTACAACCAGGCTGAATTTGTTTAAGCCAACCAAAAAAAATAACTGTGGACTACAGGCCGGACCAGAGAGAAAGTGGCTACTGATTCGCAGTGTGGTGGATGTGGTAACACAGCAGTATCTGTGAAGGAGCCCTAATTCCCTTGGGCCCCAAGCAGAGGCCACCAAAGGCGCTGCACAGGACAGGGACGAGAAGGCGTTGCCAAAGCAAAGTGGGGCCATCTGCCAGGATGCCCGAGGGTCTAAGTCTCACCTCAGGGCTAACACGTGGTTAGTGTTAAGTTTCCAAAAAGGAGAAAGCTGAGACCTGCAATGGAAGCTTTGCTCAGGATGGGCTGCCAAAGGGCAAGAGAGGGCTGCAGCTAGAAATCCCTCACAAGCACCATAAATCTCCAGTTAAGGCTAGGCAAGGGCGATGCTGACATCAGGGGTGGTGGGCTCTATCCCAATTAACAGTGCATGACCAACCCTCTGGCTCTTTCTGGTGTTTATTTGCCTCCAGCTCAAGGCACCAAGAGAGCACATATGCTGGAACCAAGCCCAGCACCATGGAGTTATCCATGTGTTTCTCTCAGCACCTTTTTGCAGTTATTTTAAATCTTCTTTGGGTTTCAGTCTTTCATCTGGCATTTCTGCCTTTCATCCTAGAGCATCTCATCTCCTCTTGACCTCAAATCTGATGACAAGAACAAACCAAACTTTCTCTTGCTGTAGCAAGTATTTAATTCAAAGGCTATCTGAAGACCGAAAGAAGAAATTTCACTTTTTGCTGAACTAGTTGATCCAAACAGCCAAAGGAGACTCAGTATTTTTTTTTTTTTAATTTTATTATGAGCAATGAGATAATTCTCTTTGGGTGGGAGAATTTGGATTCTTAAATTTGAAAGAAAGCACAAAATAATACCTTCGGTCTATAAGTATTTGTACAGTATTTGTATGATGATACAGTCCAAAGAGCCTCACCTGAGTATTGTTACAGGAAACTTTTTTTTTGGAAGGGAGAGTTCTGCTCTGCGGTGTTTCTGTTTAAATAGTACAGGGAGTTGGAGAGGTTGGGGAGTAGTGAGAGAAAGGCCCGAGATGTGCAGAAGACTTTGCAGGGGATGTCTGAATGTCCAGGCTGGTCCTGTGCTGGCCACACCAAATGGTCCTTGGTCTAGGAGTCATGAAATTGCAGTACTGGGGAAAAGAGGGAGTTTATTTATTTATTCCTTTATTTTACTGTTTATTTTTATTATAAGTGAGTGCATGTATGTAGGTAGTAGGAGGGAAGGTCAGCAAACACCAGGAGAGGACTGACTGAATACTGCATGGATAGGGTCAGCATGAGGATGGCAGCACTATGGTTGCAAGTGGATATTGTGATGGAGACAGCCATCGTTAGGGCTAGGATGGACAGGTACATCTCCACCAAGGTACATTGGTGGGTGCCTGGCTTAAATTGTTGACATTTTAAACCAATAGAAGTGGTGTTGCTTATGGTTTGTGTATGTGTGAAGTAGCAGCTAAGCCCCCTGTCATGGGGGTGCTGCTTTTCCAGGTGCCTTTGCCTCCACTTTCTTCTTACCAGTGGTGGATTTGATTGCATGTCCCTCTGCAACCTTTGCACTGAGCTGCTGACTTGGTATTAGCATGAAAATCCAGTGCACTACCCCGCCTTGGAAACATTTGCATGTGATGCCCACCGGCTTTAATGCTGACAGTACTTACTTCTCCAGCGAAGGTGAGCCCACAGCCAGGATCCAAGCCACATACCTTTTGTTTCGTGTGGGCTCAGCTGTCAAACGTGTTCACGTTAGCTGTCGACTCCTAACTAGACACACAAAATCCTGTAGAGACTCACGGTGCCTTGCTCCTGTAAACTTCAGCTCCCAACTTCAGTGATTTCTGAGCCTTTCTCTTTATGAAATCCCTATTGCAGAGTTTCTGTGCGCTTCTATAGCTGAGTTGGAGGTGAGTCCCTTGCCTTAACATGAGCAATGCCTGTGCTTCCTGACTTACAGGCTAAACTGATTATTCAGCAGCAGTCAGTAAAAAATGAGGAAAAGAGGGGTCTTACAGCAGCTGTATTGAGTAATGGTTAACAGCAGAGAGGGTTAGCCGGTGTACCTGGGTGTGGGACATATATACTCCCTCCCATGTGAGATTACCTTAAAGGCGGTTGTAATAGTCTGACTTAAACCTCTAAATGCAATTAAATCCTGAGTTAAGCCTGAAAAATTTGACCTGACATTCTGCCTTTGACTCATCCATTTTTGTGTTTTGGTATTACAGCGAATATGCTGTAATGGATCACACACTCTGAAGAGCCTACTGAAATAGCCAAGGTAAATTAGGGACACCACATCAGGCTGGATTTTCAGTCTCAACCATCAATTTGATTTTTGTAATGTGCGCTAATGTCTGACAGCTGAATATGTATGTAATGAGATTTTAAGAACAACAGAGTTTTGATCTGTTAGAACAACATGCCATGTGAGAAGGTGCCTGTGCTACTGCGTATCTGAATGCTTTAGGAAAATTAACTCACTCGAATGCTAAATAAGGATGAAAACGAGCTTTTTAGCGGGAGAGACGCCATCCGCTCTGTCCTGAAGTGTTGCCTCAGCTGAAGGGGGGACCCCAGTCTTTTTTAAAGGCTCAGAAATGTTTAATTAACTTCTCTCTTCCCATTATTTTTCACTTTATTATGCTATGTAACCTGCCAGCCCTTCCATCCAGGTGTCCTTCATATGCTGCCTCCCACCTGTTTGGTGGGAGAGGGGCTCTTGATGAAAGCCCAGAAACCTGCAATCTGGCCTTAATTCTGATCTCCCTTGAACACTCGCCACTGGCGGAGCAATTCCCTCAGCACAGGGAAGTGTGAGCGTGTTCTCCCCAGCTGATGGTGCTTTTCAGGTTCATGCCTGAGCTTTTCTTCTGCTTCTCACAAGAGATTGCTGTATCTCGTGGTTTTCTCGTGTCTTTGAGTTTGACTATCAGTTGCCCAAGGGAGGGACTTTCTCTTTGGGTTGATGTTGCTCCCAGCTGCTAGTGCAGGTAATAAATAGCATCCAGGAGAAATACAGGAATAGGCTGAAGTGGAAGGTTGTTTTTTTCATCTGCACCTGTCAAAAAAAGCAGGTGTAGTAAAAAGTATCAGGAGTACCAGAAATATATCAAAGATTGCTTGTGAGGAGCTTGTGCTGCAGCCCATCAGACACAAGAGGCCAGGGTAATGCCGGTAAGCATCTAAAACACAGGGATTTCTCTGAACTTTGAGCGTCTCTGCAGCTTACCTGTTACTCATGTGAATCAGCCAACATCATGTTTCAGTAGAGTGAACTCATCCCCGGTATAAGAGCAGTAGCTTATAGCTGTTTCTTGAAAGCTATCGTTATCCCTGTATGCTGGAGATTTGCAATTATTTTCAAAATCTGGAAGGATCCTAATTATTAGCATCCTTCTGTGTGGAAAAGCACGATAAAGTTGGCCATACAGCAGCTGAAGCACAGTGCCTGGTCTATCAGTTTCAATAAATATTTAGAGGTGCCGGAATAAAGGAGAGCGCCAAGTGAGGTGATGTGCTGTTACTCCATCCCATTTCATGGTTATGATAAGGGCTGCTGTGGCACGTGGCCGTAGTCCAGGCTGCTTTCACCAGTGAAAATGTGGTAGCATTGGAGCCATCTGGGGGAATTTCTCTATTAATTTCCATTGTGCCTTTAGATATCTTTTCGTTTTCCATGCCTCTGCCTGTGACTGAGCCAGTTTAAATCCATTTAGCTTCAGTAACAGGCTGGTACCTAAGCAGACACCTGTATCCAGCCTGTTACAATTTTTTTTTTTTAAGTCCCACCAGCACATGTTTTTTGGGAAAACGGTCGATAGAAGCAATGATGAGCTGCGAGCTGCCTGAATCATGCGGCAGTAATTGCAAGCAAATGGTAAATTGTATTGCCCTTCACCTGAAACACTGCCATCTTGCATAACTCCTTGTATTTCTCCTCTCTGACTGTGTATCTTTATTCATTCTGTGAAGGCTGGGATTGAAATCTGAACTATTCTGCTTGCAGGTCAAGGAGGGCTGTGAGCAGCCACTTGCCAAATGGCCACCCCGGTGCCTACAGACAAGTGTGTCAAGTGGGATTTCTCTTGCTTTATAAAATGTTGCCTTGTCAGGGTTGTGTCTCACAAAACAGTATAAAACAAGAACCTAGTAATTGCAGAGAAGGTGTAATTTAAAAGCTTGTGTTTTCTAAAGGCAGAGAGTAGGGCTGTGTAGAAAGATAAACAGTGAGAAAACATTGTAGTGGTGTCACGTAATGAGATGATGGCATTTTTCTTTCAAGCACTTAACTTTTGTCCTTGCCCGGGTGGGTAAGAAATACTTACCAAAAGCAATAGATTTGATGATTTTCTTAGATCCTGTGAGAGGACAGCAAGTAATCACAAAAAAGGGTCAATTAAAGGCTCAGGGTGTCAGATGAAGCAAGTGTAAGGTCTCTGTTTATAGAGGATGCACTTCGATGCTGGGCAGTTGGGAAAAAATATCGCAGTGTTTCATAGTGCAGGCAGCACTTTCCGATCCTGATTTTTTTTTATTTGATACAAAATGTTTTCCATGGTCCTCAGCTAAAGAGTAGGGAAAAGCTTTCAAACTTTTCCCAGCTACAGGTCTGCCAGAGGCAGCTGGTGGAGTAGAAGGCAACACTGTCAACAGCAGTGTGCCTCAGCATCTCCAAAATAGCTCAGTTCACATGCTTCAAGGTGATCAAGTGATCTCAATTTAATGACCAAGATAAAAATAAGGACTATGCGCCTGGTTGATTTTTTTTTTTCCTCCAGATGTCTTCTATGAAACTTTTTTAAACAAAACAAAGGTTCTCATAAAACCCTTTTTTCATTCAGATTTTGGTTTTGTTAAGAAAATATTTCATTTCACTTTTCCTTGAAGGTCTTTGCAATTTGTAGTTTTGTGTGTTGTTTCTAAAAACTGGCATTTCTTGGCCAGATATGTTTCTGACAGCATGTCTGTTTTTCTCTGGTTGAATATTGCTGCTACCCTTTTTAAACCTCATCCTGTCACTGACATTTGCCAGGGTATGTTGCATTTTGAAGGTAGAATAAATGACTGTTTGGTTTTTGTTGCTTTTCCAGGAAATTACTCCAAACAATGTGTATTTCTCTTAGGTTCTCCAGTTGCACTTTTTTCCGGAGAGTATCCTGTTAACAGGCAGCACGTTGGTGAGAAGAATGAGTCAGGTTTTGTTAGAAAGAACCTTGAATCAGATTTCAGAAATGAAACTTTCTGTGGATGCTGAGATTTTTAACTCTTCCTTCTTGCTATTTTCTTGTCAAAAGTGGAGCTGGGGCATGGGGAGGGAAAACAGCCTTCATTTGAAAAAATGAGTTTTCTGTTATTTTTACTATGCACATCTTCCATGTTTCATGGTTAGCTGTAGGAGCTGGAAGCCGTGTAGATGATCGAGTAACCTGCTCCAAGCAGCATCTGCGCCGTGGAACGGCAACAAGGTTTTGGGTCCTGGCACAGCTGCTCTAAAAGCATGGTGCAGAGAGACACAGGGCAATTTTTTCACACAGCAGGATGTGGGGTGTGGGACTTTCCATGACTCTGTCAGAAATTACAATGTTAGAAATGGTAATTCCCTGAAAGATGATAGGCTAGCAAGCGACAGGGATCCCAGCTATTACCCTGGCACAAAGTCACACCACCTGAACTCACGGCTGCCTTCCTACATATAAAAAAGCATCTGTGAGGATTTAATATGCTTTAACTTGATTTTATAGACTGTATGACTTTATTTTCACTTCCTTCACTGTGTTTTCATATGCAAGCCTTTGTTGTACAAAAAAGTTTCTTTATAGATGCTGACAGAATAGTTATCTCTGTATCAGATCCATAGAAAACTCTGTGTTACGGGGTTTAGGAATAGGTTAGAAATGTGTGTGCGTACTGGGCCCCTCAGTACAAGAAGGACATTGAGTTGCTGGAGCGTGTCTAGAGAAGGGCAACGAAGCTGGTGAAGGATCTAGAGCACAAGTCTTATGAGGAGCGGCTGAGGGATCTGGGGTTGTTTAGCCTGGCGAAGAGGAGGCTGAGGGGAGACCTTATTGCCCTCTACAACTACCTGAAAGGAGGTTATAGCGAGGTGGGGGTTGGTTTCTTCTCCCAAGTAGCAAGCGATAGGACGAGAGGCAATGGCCTCAAGTTGCGCCAGGGGAGGTTTAGGTTAGATATTAGGAAAAACTTCTTCACGGAGAGGGTTGTCAAATATTGGAACAGGCTGCCTAGGGAAGTGGTTGAGTCCCCATCCCTGGAGGTATTTAAAAGATGGGTAGACGAGGTGCTTAGGGACATGGTCTACTAGTGGAGAGGTATGGTTGGACTTGATGATCTTAAAGGTCTTTTCCAACCAAATGATTCTGTGATTTTGTGTCTACTGAAGATAGGGGCACTGAAGAAGTCTCCAAAGAGTCTGTCTTTGAAGTCTCTGTCCCTGTAGGTGTGATGAGATCTCTGAATTATGAAACAGTAGGACAGATTAGAACTTGAATCAACTGTAGTGATCAGAGGAGGGATTTCAGGGAAATCAGTGTGTATCTGCAAAATCTAAGTCCCCCCATTCCAAAACACAAAAAAACCTGGAAAAAATGTGAAAAGCAAAAAAATTGATTGCTCAAATCTCCACAGATTTTAAAACCAAGAAAATAAAAAGAAAAAAAATACCTTTGTCCAATGATTTTTTATTTTCTTTTTAAAGTGTCCTAGCCCGAAGTCCATAATTTCCAAGGCAGACAGAATTTTCCCAGAGAGTAATGAAAATGTATATACAAACCCCCTGTTTAGCTATGGAACAAATCATTTAATTGTTTGGGGGTTTTTTGTTTGTTTGTTTGTTTGTTTTTAAATAGGTCTGTTCACAGTTCTCTAATCTTTGTATCAACTCCGTTGACAAGGGTCCTGTGAGGTTTGCTTCTGCCACTTAGCAAGACAAAGAGAGTACTGGTGGTAGCAAATACAGATACCTGCGTGATGTTCCTGAGATAGGAGGTTGTGTTCCTTTGGGGAAAGATTCAGACCAGCTATGTTAGATTGTGTTAGGCAGTTTGAATATCCTTCAAAATAACCCATTTCTGGGGGGGCTTTTCTAATTTATTTTCATTTTTGTGATGTTTTTGTGCCCACTGCTACCTTAATTCACTCTCTAATCAATTTGCATCCTTAGAATTCATGGACTTAGAAATCTTATTCCAATGGACTCTAATGGTGCAAAAGCTGCATTCTACTATGGGGGATAAATCAGCCTATGAACAAGTGAGCTATAGATTAAATCTCTTTTTAGTCTTTCTTCTTTTATATACACCTTATGTGTGCATTAGGTCTCTTACATCCCTGTGAAAAAATAAAATAAAAAGTAAGAGCTTACTTAACCAAGCCACCAGCAAATAGTTGCACAGTGTGCTTTACTGTGAAAGTGGTTTCTGTGCTATTTCTTGCCTGGTCTCAGAAGACTGCTCTGGTCAGTGCAAACCTAATCAAGGTAGCCCTGTTTCACGAGGGCCAAGCCAAATGTCAGCTCAGACGCAGATCTAGTCCCTGGAGTCCATGGTAGCAGCTGGTCTTTTATGGACTTGGGTTGTCAGAGCCGCCAGCCGTGCCTTGGAGACCGGGGCAGTCAACTTTGCTTCTTCCAATTTTCTGCAAATTTGGTAAAATGAGTCCTCAGGCGGCTGCGGGGACTTGCCCTCAGCTTAAAACCACAGGACTACTGGAGAGGGCACAGGCTGCATTAGCCTGTGCTCTCCCATGGGGTCAACCCTTCTAACCCATGGGCTTGGTCATGCATTTCGGGGCAGCTGGCTCTGTAAAGAGAGAGTGGTGCCACCAGTTGTAAGGGGGTAGCAAACACCGGCTGAACCTGCTGGAGTTTTTATTCTTGTTTCTCAGGTTCTGTGTGAAGGTGTGTGACTACATGGTCTGCCGAGGTGTTTTATGTTTTGAAAAGCTGCCTTATTTTCCATTTACTGTCCCTGCTGTTTTTGCTGGCTTTCGCAGTGCAAAAATAATATTATGTATTTCCAGACAGAGGAAGTTCCCGTAGGGCTTACACAGGTACATCTTGTGCCTGTCCTGTGCCATGTCCCGTCTTCACTGGCCTGGTTGGCTTTAGTGACAACTTAGAGCTCAGCACAAGCAGCAGCCATCAACTTTTCAGTATCCTTGGCTGGTCATATGGTATTTTAGGAAAGATTTCTGTGTCACTGAGTTTTATTTCCCTTTGCCCGGGCAGGTAGTTCAAGTGGCTTTGTATTTGGGCTAAAACTGCCCAAACTGTGTTGAATTTTCATGTACTCTATAGGACTCAGTTGAACCTGTTTGCTTGTGGAAGAACAAGAGCTGCCTTTTGTATTTGTGCTCTGAGCAGAGCAAATAGTGAGCAAGTCTCCGAGAGGCCCGCAGGACATATTTTAGCCACGCCAAAACCATACCAAAGTTGGCCAAATGGCAGGCAGAGGAAGTCCAGGCCTTCCTGATTTGAGCTCAAACCAAACTTCTCAGGAGGATCTTGAAAAGTGAGATTATTTACCCTTACCTCTGTGTTCTGGCAGCTGGAAGTGATACACCAAGGTGACAAGAAAACATCTGGTCATTATGGTATTTCAGTCAGGGTTTGAACATGGGCAGAACTACAGGCTTTCAGGTCAATCCCTTCAGAGATAAATGGGAAGAGAGATATTTTGCCCTTGTTTCACTTGTGTGAAAAAAAATGAGACCTAGAGAAAGTGTATGACTTTGAATGATCTCAGGATATAGCTCTGACTGCCAATATTCATTTTTATACTCTTGTAATAAGTTAACAAGGCTATGAACAAAATAAAATGCAATTACCCATGTTCGTTTTGCAAACTAATGAAGAGTTCAGGAGACTGTGAGAAGTGGCAGTGAATCATGCAAAGACATTTGTGATCAAAATCAAATCTGCTCTTTTCCAAAGGAAAGAGCCTCCAGACTTTAAGGCAAGACCCAGGGAAAAGATATATGGTCCGGTGTCAGCAACGGTTAGGCTGATTGCAGTGGGTCTAGGTCAGGACTCGTTATAAGTGATGATAAATCAATACAAATGAACCCAGCTCTCGCTCTTGGGTTATTCGTTGGCTGGAGAGAATTTTGGCACTTGGAGGGAATTTAGCACTGAAGTGACTCTCATTGTTTAGGAACTCTTTCCCTAAAACTGTAAAAGGGGAGTTGACTGCTCCTGACGTCACGTGCTGCAAATTTTCATAGGTACGTCCCGGGGAGGTCATTTGCCTTCTACTTTGGTGTTCACGTCTGAGTGTCTCTCTTGCTTCACTGAGATAACCTTCAAGTAGCTCAAATTTGAGGCACGGAGAAGATGATAACACTTAGCATGGATGATGCTCTCAAATCACTCCAAAGAGATTTGGGCTTGGGGAGCCTTTGGATATTTATTAAAAGGGTATGACAAGCTGAAGTTTCTCCAGTAGGATTTCATGGCTTGAGGGAAGACCACATCTATCAAAAGCTTCACAGGACTGGCTTAGTTATTGTGTCTTACATTCAAAGCTTTTTTCTGATCAACTTGAGCTTTGAATCCATGTCAGCCTTATAAATCCAGTTGGTGGTGGTTGTTCTTCCACTCCCCCCACCCCCAATAGTAAAAAAAAAAAAAAAAAAAAAAAGAAAAATTACAAAAACTTTAAAGCTGTGCTATAATGACACAGATAAACAGTCTTTGCATGCTTAATATCACAACATTTAAGACAGCTTTCTTTTCCCATAGATTAAAAAATAGCCAGAAGGGAAATTCATTGAGCAAATGTAGTGTCTTGAAATATTTCAAAGAACCTGCAGGCAGCAAACATTTCCCCAGTCTGTGCTGGTGACCTGAAGGTGTCTGAAGGAAATGATAGTGTTGAGAGGCAGTTTGAGGCATTTATGAAGAGCTGTGGACTTAAGTGCTAGTCTCTACTGGTTTAAATTGGTAGGATTATGTTCTTAGTTGGAGATGGACCCCATCCCTGAGAAGCTGGGAATGCACACTGTGGAGCCATAGTAGGCATTTTTAATGCTATTCAAAATGAAGATGTTACTTCTGACAAGCTACAGTACTTTCTTATTAACACGCATATTTTTCTGGAGAACATGTATTCTCTAGAGAAGAAACCTTGATGCTTTAACCCTCCTGCTGAAAATTACTGACCTTTGTGAGGCTGCTTGAAATGCTCCATGAGATCCCTGCTCTGGACCAGGAGACCATGGGAAGTCACGCTTCGTAAGGCTCCAGGTTATATTATGGGCTTGAGCATACATGTCCAGAAATTGAAAAAGGTAGAATTGAGGATGGATTTTCCCAGTTTGCAGTTCTTCTGGAGGTGGAAAGAGCTTTCCTGTTGCAGCATATCAGCTGGCCTGCACAGCCATCAGCTCCCATGCGTTGCTGGGACAAACTCCAGAGATAAAGCATGGGACTTGCAGAGCTCTCAGGTTTTGAGCTTCTATACTCCTGCAAGTTTTGAGCTTCTATACTCCCCAAATGTTTTCTGTCCATGTAAGAGTTACATCACATGGAGCTAAAGCTTCTGCATGAATTAGATGTAGTTTAGAAAGGAGAGATGCAGCAGATCATTGCGTAGATCACCAGGAGCGTGTCCAACACATTCAGCTCCTGAACACCATTTTTGTATGTTGTTATCTTTTCTGCATGTATTTGTCACTGTGTTACTGTTTCCGGTCACTGATCATACCTGGAGTCCGTCTTGTAGATGCGTCAACCATTCATTCCAGCATGGAATCCATGGCAGACCATCCAGCAAGGCTTTTTGACAGCTATTTAACTCAGAGCATGCAAAGACATTTACCAATGTCTTTGGCTTGTGGGACTTGAGTACCTGCTTCACAATGCTAAATAAAGATGCTGGGGCTGGCAGCAGTGCGTCGGGAGCAGGGCTTGGTGCAGCCTTTGGAGGCAGGCTCGAGGGAGCTGCCAGGGCTGGAGGAGCTGCTGCAGGGAAGGTGCTGCAGGGCCACGAGGGCTGAGCTGGATTTGTGTGGGCTGCCAGTTTGGGGAAGGGTTTTGGGGTGTCCCATGTGGGAGAAAAGGACCAGGGCTGTGCCAAGGCCACACACATATAAATATACTGAAATTGTATATTTTCAGTATAGTATATACAAATACACTGAATTATTCCTGCAGAGCACTTTGAAGCACATGCACTTACAGCCGTGGCTAGCCTGGTGTGGGCGCAGTTCCCGCTAGCAGTGCTTGCACAGGTTGATTAATCTTTTAATTGAGCATAGAATGTGAAATTCAGTAGCTTTTCAAATTGCTCCAGTCCTTAAAATTTCAGCAACTTCCTAGAGCCTGTAAATGTAGATTTAAATGCCTTGCAACATCAACTGCATTACAGACCCTGTCTTTTAAATGGTCCCGTACAGGCCAGTAGCAGAGCCCAAGAGGGGTTAGCTACAAGCTTGTTATTTTTCCCCTAAGAGAGTTGCCACAACTAAGTCTGCCAAACTTTCTCTGTAAATCAGTCTATTAAGCTCTGTATTGAAGGGTGACATAAATAAATGACTGGCATTCACTTGTTGCTGCCTGATAATCTTGAACCTAAATCATAACATTCAAAGGGTGAATAAATTATGGACGCATGAATATTATGTTGTTCCAGCTTGCTGGTAGCGATCCCGTTGTCTTGCACAGCTGTTCTGCCTTTGTCTTGTTCCACCAACAGTGACATCCAGTGCCTTGGCTCATTATATTCCCTTCAATCTCTTTCTCCCCCCAGCCCTTTTTAATGATTTCAATCTATTTCAACTAGTCTTGTGCAAAACTTCATCTTCCTCGTGTACTCGCCTCTTTCAAGATGCGCTATTCCTCTGCCAGTGTGTGGTACAGGTTTAGGTATGTCCACATGGCCCTTGTGCAGGGCTCCCTGGTGACTTCACGAACAGCCTTCTTGAAGCAGGATGACTGAGTAAGGCCCAGTAATGGTAATTATAGCTGTATTACATATTTCTACATTTTTGGTGAGGAATCTTGGTCAGGGAGCTGTGTGAAGACAGGAGGACAAGAACGTCTGTGTAGTTGTCATGGTTTCTTTTTTAATGCCATTTCTGCTTGATGGAAGGAGTATAAAATCCATCTGTTTCCTGAAATCTCATTAAAGACACATTTGGAAGGCTGAAAAATAAATATTTATTTTGGGTCAGTCTAACTACAGTTAAAATACTTCTGGTTGTTGAACTGTCCAGAAGCTCTCCATTTCAGGTCAGTTCATCAGTAGCTTGTGTTTCCGTATGTTTAGCAGTCAGGGTGGAAAAAGGGAGGTAAGGAGAAGAGAATTATTCTTTCTCCTGACATAATAAGGCCTTGGTAATTCTTGCGTGAAGCAGATTTTGTTTATCTCCTTGAGCATTTCATAGATTTTCTTTTATAACTAAGGTAGAGCTACTTTCTCATCTTGTCACAGCTCATTCCTCCTGCTATCACCTTGGTGTTGATTTTCACTAGCTGCAGGGTCAGCGAGACCAAATGGCTTTTTTCTTTCAATTCTTTGGTCATTCAATCTTGGCGGGGTTATTTTGGTTTGGGTTTGGGTGGGTTTTTTGGTGTTTTTTTTTTTATTTTAAGTATGCATTGCCAAACGATTTTGGATGATGAGCTATTGAACAGCAGCAGAAGACTTAGCCACTAACAGTAGCAATGTAGACTGTAAGGCTAAATGCAGCAGTGGTATTCCTGCCTATGGGAAAATTCTGCTCTTTCAACACTTACGGTAATCCTGATTTGGGATGACAAGTTAAAATATCCAGAAATTCGGCAAAATGAAATGCCCACGAAGAAACGTATTGGCAATGACGAAGTGAATTGTGTTGTGAGGTGTGATGGTACCAGCTGCACCACGGTGTTGTCTGAGTTGCAAGTTCAGCTTAAAAATCAGCAAAGCTATAAATCATAAGTGCCATGAAGCAACATGTTGGCAAGTTAAGGTTGAACTGAACTGAACCAGGTTATTCCTGTCCAGCTCATCAGAAATATTTCAGTCTGAGTTCAACCAGAACACTGTTTTATTCCTTCGGGGTTTCCAGAATTACTGCAAAAGAAAAAAAATTAGAAAATAAATATTATCAGTTAAATAAAAAGATAAAAGGAAGAGAAAGAGGCACTGCCAGGAAGCTAGGCTTGGGTCAGTGGAGCATTTTTGGCTCAGAGCTTTAAATCCATCTCCACTGCCTCTTCCCTCCTTAAGGAAAGCTGTGACTGTCGTTTCTGGGCTAAACAGCTGTGACATGGTTGCTGCAATTTCAGGGTATGAGGTTTCTATCACTCTCGTGCTATTTTACATAATCTGTAATAAAACAGCAATATATTTTATTCATAATTAGTGTTCACAGGAATATTTAGGAGGGAGTCATAACTGAGCAGAAATGGGTAAGAAATGGAAGGTGAAATCATCATCCGTTCCCTCATCAGAATGACAAGAGACCACACAGTGCCAGGCTCTAGGGCTTTTGTACGTCCTCCAAAGAGTCGATGGAAGTAATGAAGAAATATGAAACTTGTGCAACAAAGGCAATGGATTTTCTAGTTTTGTATAAAACTGCCTGCTTTCATGCTGTCTTAATTCAAACATGTCCAAAATTCTGGGTTATGTCCATCTAAAACGGCAAGCAAATCCTTTGGGCTGTGAATTCTTGTGTAATAAATCTGGGATCACTGAAGAAGTCTTCCAAGGCAGCTATTCTGCAGATAGCAAGTGGTTTTCTGGAGGAGACAACCTTTTAAAAACATCCGCATGTCCAAGGGAGCTGGTACCAGCTGCTGAAAACTGGACACAAACATAAGGAGGTTTTGAGAAAAGCAGTTGGAAAGGGAATTTACAAGTTCTGTGGAAAAAACTGAGGTGGTATGAAAAGCAATTCCCAGAGCAATTATAATTCACCTTTGGGGTGTCAAAAGTTCACGCTATTAGGCAAAGACAGATAGAAATATGTCTGCATTGAAAATGAAACAGTAGCAGCTTGAAAACAAATTTTTAGAATATATGAAAATGTATAATAAAAAAGGTTAGTAAGGCAGAAGAACAGTTAAAAGGAAAATGCTCGTACATAAAGCTTTCTGACGTCCTGACCACAGGAACTAAATTTGGCATTTAATTTGCTTTGCTTTTAGGTATCTTGCTTCATCATACACTGCCAGGTCAATGAAGTGTCAGGGGGTCAGATTTGGATGTTGTTGGTAAGGGAATCACAGTCTTGCCACCGATCTCTCTAAAGAAGTGGCTGCTGCCACGGGACCAGGTGCATTTATTCTCCATCCTTCACATTTGCAGCCCGATGGCAACCTCTGTGGCAGCGTCTTCTCCTGCACCGCAGTAGGGCAATTCCTGCCGACCTGGTGATGGATTTAATTCTTTCCACTGACAGCTGTAGAGGCTGAGGACTGTTTTGCACCTTCAGGTCACCTTCTTCCTTCTTCTGTGTGTTACTAGTTTTAGAAGTTTTCATGGTGCAGTGCATAGAGGTTCCTAGGTGGTAGTTCTTGGAGTTTTTCAGTAGTCTAGAAGATTATTTAGGATGCATGGTTTTAGGTAGCAAAGACTATAAAATCTGTTCTGCTCCACTTCACACTTACCAGCAGCAAAATCTGTCTCAGCCGCTGCCTCAGAAAAAGATTTTCAAACGGAAAACTCACAGTCCTCAAGTGCCTGCTGCGCCAGGGTCTGGTCCCTGTGTTTGACACTGTATTAAGAGGTGCCGTGCACTTCTAAAGCAATTTTCTTACCTAGCGTTCATAGGCTATCCTTGCACTGGGGTCACTGCTTCACAGCCTGCAGGACTGCGAGCACTGACAGAAGGGCTTTTTGAATGTTATTCATGTTGGGCATGGCGCAGCACACAAGCACGTCCCCCCCTGCCCTGCTCATCGTGCCTTTGCAGATCCATGGGATGTGCAGCTCCTGTTTTCAAAAGGAGTTAGGCTCTTGAGTTCAACTGGAAGCCAAAGGTTATTTGATTTGTAACTGGGGAATTTGCTCCAAAAATAAGACATAAGGCCCCAGGTAATTTTAGGCCCATAGGAAAAAGTAAGCACTTGACGTGAGTTTGCACTGTATGAGCTCTCTTCGGAAAAATCCGTACGTGCTTCACAGGGATGCATGCTTGATCTGAGACTTACACTGTGTATGCCAAAGTGAAGGGCTGGAAGAGAGAATGGTGCTGGGAATGGGGAAAAAATTCCTTCATTTTACAGTGTGTGTACGATGCTCTCAGTAGGCAAATGATTATAGTTTAAGAGAGGTTAATTAAAATGCAGTGTCTTAGCATTTCCTGGGCAACGCCTCTATGAAACGCCTTGCCATTTCTTTTAAAGAGAGGCTAGGTAACTTGCCTGATGAACACTGGATAGCAATAGAGATATTATTTGGGGCTGATGAAGGAGTGATCAGAATAACAAAGAGTGTTTGTAAAAAGCACTGAGATGAGGGAAAGGGATGAGCATCCTCTGTGGACATCTGGATAAAGAAACGTTGCTGTTTTACCTCTCCTGCCCTAAGGGCAGGGCTTCTGAGAGGCAGAGAATGACAGCTGGAGGAACAATTACATATGCTAATTACTTCAAAAATGAATTAATTGCTATTAATTATTTTATCACAAAATCAATTAGTATTGTACTGCAAGTCATTTTAATTAAAGTAGTCGATAAAAATCAGATAAACTGTAGACACAGCAAAATTATGGCAAAACTCCAAAATTAGTCTCTAAAATGAAGCCCCAAACAGTTCAGCACCGAGATTGAATTAGCTGTTATTTTTATTAAAAAATGAGAGCCCACGGCAAAAACATGAAAGCAGAAGCTTCTCTGCGAAGGAGAAGAAAGCTTTTGGTGTTCATGAATGAAGTTGAAAAGGACAGTAGTAGCTATGGGGTTTTTGATCTATCTACATATTTCTGAGATGATTTTTCACCTTAATTAAAAAAAGAAAGAAAGAAAAATCACTGTTTTCCAGTGTTTAGGTTATTGTACTTAAAGGGATGCTTTAAAGGGATTTGATCTTGAATATTTCATCATCCCCTTAAACAAAAACATGCTGTCTTTGTATTCTGCACTGCTAGTTCAACAAACTCAGAGTAGTTTTGGTCCTATTCTTGAGTAATCAGGTTTCTAAGGGAAAGAAAGAAAATCAAGAAAATCCAGTGTTGTTGAACTTTTACGGTGGAAATGTAGTTGAAGAGATGGTATGCAAAATTTGAGGGCCACATCTCGTGGTGGCATAACTCAGCACTGCTCTGTTGGCATTTGTGGTGTTTCTGCCTTGACCACCATCTGGCAGACGCAGCCAACGGCTGAAAGAGGATTCTGCGAATTTAGGGATGCCAATCTTTCAGAATTGGATAATGGTGAGAACAAAAAACTGGAGAACATCAGAGGCATAATTAATCCTCTGCCTTTGCTTTTGAGTCATTATGTGTGGTATGTGGGTGGGTGGAAGTTTGCATTAGAAAGGAAGATGTTGTACTGCTGTCTAGAAAAGGACACGGATGTCTGGTGTGTGGCAGAAACATGCAGGTGTTTTGGATGCTGGTTTTTTATTATCAAATGATTTGCTAGCTGGTTAATGACAGCAGCCAGGAGAAATGGATGCAGGCCTTCCAGCATGCAGGTGGGTTTTGTGGGGAGATGCGAGAGTGCTGTAATGCATGTGCCTAACAGAGCCATGTGAAAAAATGTTTCTGTTCTGACAAAAAAAAGGCTGCAAAAGAAGAGTTATCTGGACTGAATTTTTCAAACTCATGAGCAGAATTCAATGTTTGGGACTTCATTGACTAATGCACAAAGCAATTTGAGTAATGAAAAACTACTCTTTTTCAAGCGAGAAAACAAGAGGCATTGATGGAAAAGCTAATTTATTTACCCTTTTATGGAGAGAGCATGCTTTGCCCAAGTTCAAAACTGACTGTGCAGCTATTGATGAGTATTCCTGTGAGTAAAATGGCTAATGAAAGCACTGACACTCTCCCCATGTCTCTTTTTTGAGACTTTAAAGTGCAACTTCACTGCATGGCTGTGAAGGAAGGACTTGCAAGTGTTCAGTGAGCACTTGTCAGTGTTCCCATATGGTAAAAACTGCATTTTTTCAAGTTTTTAGTGCTAGAAAGGGCTTGTTTCAAAGCACTAAGTGATGAAATGGCTGGAAGGCATTTGGTGATTACTGACCCCGTCCTGGCTGTCCCCATCCTTCCCTTGTCCTTCCCTCTGCAGTTTGCCCTCTCCTGAAGCCCTCCACACGCCTGCTACAGCTGCGGCTCTCTCCAGCAGGATCTGTGATCCACTACTTAGGGGCAAAAGAAAATTTGCTCATTTTTCATCTAGTTGATAGACTAGAGTAATTGCTGTAATTTACCGTGCCCTCTGTCTCACAAGCACTTCTGATACTGTTACATATTTATGGGTCCCCATCTGAAGTCTCACTCCTGATGTGCAATTTAGGAGCACTTTGATTCATAATTCCTGATTCTAGGTCCTTGTAAAATTTAGTTATGACCAGTTTAACATCCACATGAGGAATTACCAGGTGAGTTTTGTATTCCGGCTGACTAAACTCAAGTCCATCTTCCTCTCTTAAGAGCTGTGCCCATAACCTGGTTACAACAGGCTGGTTGCCTGAGTACAGTAACGCTTTGTATAACTTGCAGTGTAAAATCAGAGTATAAATCATGAATTTTCCTGAAGCTTGATTGAGAATCTGTGGTTCCACTCTTTGTGTCCTAAGTCTGCATTGAGGTTTTAAGCTGCAGCTTTTGTGTGAAGCCGTTAAATGGAAGATTTTTGGGGTCCTTTTGCTTAAGGGAAGGGAAATGCTGTTTGGAAGATGGAAGGAGAGGAGGGAAGGAGTTGAGATTGGGGCAATTTAGTGTCTGTGCTCTCCCTCCCTGCCCTAATGAATGAGGATTTGAATCCTCACCTGGTCCCCTCCGTCCACCTTCTCTTAGACTTGCTGTGTCACATCTATGAACTCTTGTTGCTTATAAAGCTTAAAAAGTTCCATACATGACAACAAGGATATCACAACCTACGTTAAAAGGTATCAGCTTCATATAAAGACAGAGAGGTCTTTCAGCAAAAATCTTAAAATGCTGGCAGTCCCCTCTCTGAAATCAGTGGGCGATTTGCCTGAAAAGAGTTCAGGCTGTGGTCCTGTAAAATTAATCTCCCCCTGTATAAACTCCTACGACCGCGTACAGAAAATGAATGCTGGCTAAACAGTATTCACATACTCACACAAGTATGCTGAAATGACATTAGTGCCTACAGTTTAAACTATGTTGATCCCACAGACGTTTTTGGTGGCACTGTATCACTCTAACCCTTGATGAATTTGTGCAGACCTCTGCAGTAGGCTGCCCACACTGGAAAGCCACACTCATGTTTCTGTGGGGAAAGTCTGTCCAGACTCCTGCATGCCGTGCAGCGCCAGACAGCTGACTGCACTGAAGGGATTGAAGAAAAAAGTGTGTAAACATATCAATATAAAACATACTGATGTAATTTTGATAACACATTATTTCTATTGACCTATTAAAAATAAAATTGCAACGTGAGCTAACTAACAGGCATGAATTTTGGTGATGGGCCTTAAAACCAATAGCAAAACTATGTTATTTTCAGTGCCTTTGTAATTCCACAGCTGTTATAAAAAAAGTCTGACCTGCCTACATCCCTGTACCTTTTCCACTGCCAGGTGGAAAAGCCTGTACCAGCAGTGGCTGCTGTACCGCAGTCTTCCTCGCATTCCGCACAGATGTTGCGCGTAGATATCACCAGTAGGCATAAGAAGATGATAGTGCCTTCTTCCTTGCCCATCCTCCTGAGACCAGCTGCAAGGCTGTTAATAAGCAGGTTAGTTTGGACTCAGCCTTGGGTATCACCGCAGTCTGCCACTTCGTTACCACCCCTGAGCTGAGATCAGAGACCACCACATTTTACTCGTTGCTTACGTGGGTTGTTTTCATGCCAGCTACCCAGAAGTGGGAAACTGCTCTGTGTCTCGGTACCCTGAGATCTGCACTTTCTGCAAAAACAACCCTTTTCAAAGAAAGATGTGTTTAGAGCTTTCTCATTTTGTTTTACACTTCACATCATGTTGTTATCGATGTCTTGTTCCATCATGTCATGTACCGTAATGTAAGAGGACAAGTGCAGTAAGGTGTTCATTGTGTAGGTGGAAAATCTGAAGAGACGGAGTTCTCTCCAACATATGGCTGGGCTTTAATCATAGATTTTATTTTTTTTAAAATGCTTCACTTTTTTCAAAGGTCAGTCTGTCTGCAGGAGAGTGAAATTTCTGTGAGAGATGCAATCCAGTAGGCATGTACAGCAAAAATAAAATGCAGCACAAACCAAATCAGCCCTGCTTGTGCTCTTGAGCAAACAAACGCAGCCTTTAAACCTCCAAGTCGGATCTCTGGTGTGGGTGACAGCAGGCTACTGCAGAAGAGTCAGGATCCTGCTTGGCATGTACGGAAGCATCCCCTATCCAAGGGTCTCGGCTGTTATGCAAAATCATCGTGTTACAGAGAGGAAACAGGCAGAGATGAAATGTTTTGACTAACCATTTGGTGAAGGTGGGGCTATAAAGTACCACTTCAGCTTCCTGGCTTTCAGACATTTGCTCACTAGGCAGTCACCAAAATGTATGTCTGAACTGGTCTCTTCTGAAAGGAAGACTGTCCTTGTCTTTGATCGATTTTTCATTAACTTTGTTCAGAGAGGGACTCGTGTCCAAAACATGAACACATCTGTTTACTACCAAGGCCTGTATGTACTTCCCAGAAGGATATTTTCTCTGTCTGTTTCCATGGATCTGGCAGAACTTGCTTTTATCCATGGAAATGTTTGTTCAAAAGACGGAAGGTTCTTGGGAGAAAGCAATCAAGGTACATCGCATTTTTATACTTATTTACACAGCACAACTTTGAGACCTCTTATCATAGTTTTCTGCATTAAATCCAATTAGGATGGAGACAAGCAACCTAGGAGAGCTACAGGTGCTGCGCATCGTTACAGGGATACTAGTGAAATGGGGGCCACAGATTGTCCCCAGAGAAGGATGTCTCCCATTGCTTTGTCTTCCTTGAAAATAATGCTGGGTTTAAGTATGGTGCCACAGGCAATGCTGCAAGGAGTCGAGGTTACAGTCTTGCTATTCCTTGGTTTTGGGAGAGGGAGAGTGACAGTGTGTCATGCCCAAGGTAGGTAGTCCTCAGACCTGCCTGTTCCTCTAGGGTTTAGCCACTGGTTTTGATGTGTGTGGGTCAAACGGTGGCTCAGAAAAAACAGCATGTTTCCTATAATTCTCCAGATCCTAGGGTTTGCATATGCATTGCTGTGACTTATGGAAATGCTGTGAGTGTTGATGCCAAGGTAGCTAGCACAAGATCACAGGGAACCCCATGCACCAGCATTCACTAGTGTTTCTGTAGCATCTTGATGTATGGTCGTTGGCTCTTAGCAGTCACTGCTGGGAGGGCATTTCTGTTGAGGGTATCCTATTTTTGAAAATAAGGCAAATATTCCTCTGTGTTCCGACTTCTCATGTGGCCTTCAGCATGGCTGTTCAGCAGGCTGCCTGGTAGGGTTTGCTAATCATTTAATGGGGGCTTCTGATTAGAGTTACCCAGCAAAATTGCCCCGTATTGTTGCCTATGAAGGTGTATTCTTACAGAAACCTTCTGGTGGGTCTGTTAGTCCAGGGGTTGAATGTTCTCCCCTGCCACATGCTTGAGAAAAAGCCTTAGAGCAGCAACAGGGGCTGAAAGCCTTGGCTTTGCAGTGGCCCAGCCGGCCAGCCTCAGGAGCTATGTTTATAAAGTGCTTCCTAACGAAGGGAAAAGAAGCTGTAGAGTGATTTTCTAAGAATAAAAATTCGTTTATGTTTTTTTGAAAAGTACTTTACACTTTGCACAAATGATCGCTTAGCATCTGGCAGGCTGGGTTTCTGCCATGTGTGGCAGAGGATACAGTTTGTGTAGTTGCAAGCAATCTACTCAGAAAGCTTTTGTGTAGTCCTGGAGCCCAGGAACTTGTTAATTTTGAGCAGTCATTTTCCACATTTAGCCCATTAGAGACTCTATTTTTGGTGACCTAGTTTGAGCTCTTTAAAAAATAATCAAGCAGCATTTTTCAGATCTGATTTGTAAGGGGACTGTGGATTGGTTTTGCAACTTGAAATGAAAGTTAGTGTGCGCGGGGGTAGAAACTGCTTTTTATCTGCCTGGTCCTTCAGAGCTAACATTTTCAATTGATTTTAGAAGGCCTCTAGGAAGGTTAATCTGACAAAGACTATGGCTTGGCTTCACCACTTCAAGGGTTATTGTTTGACATGCCACTGGGAAAATAATAAAGTAGCTAGGTTTAAATAATACTTTCTATGCAATAATGTCCAGGAGTGCTACCAAGTATTACTGGGCATGATCCAAACATTGTTAAAGCTTGTGGATTTGCTTGCTCCCCAGTGCGTATGATGGGGTTTGGATTAGAGAGCAAGCAGTTGGGGCACATGCCAAAATGGCTTGCCTTGGGTTACGCACTGACTCTACTGCAGCAGAGCTGGGATTAGTGCTCGGACCCAAATACCCTGTTTCCATGCTGTATCTCATCTGTAGGAATTAGTACCATGCAGGAGAACTACTGGCCTCCAGCTACTTGTGCCTGCAGGGAGGGCCTGGGGCAGTCACAGCCCTTTAGTTTTTGTAAGAGAGGAAGGATGCTTAACAGCTGAGAGGTGCCTGGGCCCAAGCACCAGCCTGTTCAGATGGGCTATTCCAGTAGAACTAAAGCAAGGAAAAAGACCCCAAAATAAAATCTCTGTTTCTGACTTTATATGTATGAATTGTTTTCACGTTGTATGGCAATGCAAAATTACAGTCCTAAATATCAGGTGGCCTGGAATGGCACTGCAGGGGAAATGTACTGTTTTCACTTATTTCTCCTTCATTTTCTCTGGACACTCCTTCCCATGCTGTGGCCTGCAAGCTGCCTTGCTTGGGGAGCACATCCCAACTTCAGGCTCCCTCCTGAGATCAGGGAGAGCAGCCTAGCAAAGCTGACATTGCAAGGAGAAGCACAGAGCGATCCTCTGGATCCCCAAGAAGAATCTCTGTGATATTTTTAAGGATCTGCAAGTTTAGGGATTAAATCTGCCAATTTAGTAGGAAGGGAGAAGACAGCCCCCTCTCTAGGAGGCACAGCAGTGGGGGGTGTCCCTGGCATGGAAAGGCTGAGAGATTGTTGAGGAAACCGTAGGAGAAATGTGCAACCACCATGTGTCACGGATGTGTGCACCTCCCAGCCATCATACTTGGAAGCTCCTTCAACGGGGCACCAGGAGAAGTAGGAACAGAGTCAAAACATGCAGAATTACAGCAAAGGTTTAAAGTATCTGTGGGACTCCTGGTAGGGCCAACTGGACTCTCCTATTGGGGAGGTCAAAACTGCTCCTTCGTCCCTCTTGATCCCTGCTTGAGGCCCAGCTTGTTTGGGGCTGACCTGCAGAGCACAACTCTCCTTCAAATTGCAGTTTCTTACTGTTGGATGCTCTATGCCTCTGTTTTCTCAGTGTAAATACTATTCCAGGGGCCAGGAGTTGGCAAAGTTGATCATATAATTCAAATGAGATTGGATTGTTTGTAATTAAAAATGTTTGGCCTATTAGAAATATGAGACTCCTGTATTTAATTTATATTTGATTTTAAAAAAAGAAGGAAATTAGTGATTTACCAGTTTCTATTGCCATTTTCATGTTTCTGTAGCTCAAAAGTATCTTGATCCAGCAAATGAGATATGGCAAATGTTCTAAATACTGTTTTAATTTATTTTTTTAACTGAAAAAATATGTAAATGCCTTAGAAATTATAGTTTGAAAAGTGGCTACTGCAAATTAACAGCATTTCACATGGATTTTACTTTGCATTTTTAATACACATAAAGCGTGTCCCAAATTACATGATTTGCATTATAAACCAGAGCAGCTCCTGTGTCGCTGCTGCTGTCCAACAGTTGAATAACAAGGCTTTTCTTTCCAAACTGTATAAATATATATTTACCCAAATGATGCAATTTAGGGCTCTTTTATTTACACTTTTCTGGTCAATCACACTGGCATCTTTTATAGTCAACGCTTTTTAAACATATCTGAGTAAACGTAGCATTTGAAGAATGGAAGTGCCAGACATACGCTGGAAGTAATCATTTTGTTACTGCACTGACATTTTGGCTCCCGAGTTTGGCACCTTCTCTGTCTCTGCCTTCGACTTCTGTAAAATGTTGCGTTATCGTATTGTGCCGTCTTCAGCCGCGGTAGTTTTAGCTTTCCCCACTGGGCCTGCAGCGTTAAGTGTAGGGTTGGGGACACCCTGGTTCCTGGGGCCAGTCCCATCCCAGGCTTTATTCTGCGGGCGGGCTGGCACACATTTCATCGGGAGTCAGAATACTGAAAGTGTGTCCGGCCACTGTCCATTCACCACTCCAGAGCGTGCTTAAGGCATGGGCCTGTCGCCTTCAGGATCTTCCTCTTCCTGGTCCTGCCTTGTTTCTCCAGCCTTCTGCTCTCTGAAGCATCTGGAGAAAGAGTTGGATGACTTCCATCATGTAATCTTGTCAGTCTCAACACTGTCAATTGTTCAAAGCCCTGACTCGGGTCATCCATGTCTGTTTTCAGTAGTTTTCTGGGATTGCTGATCCTCATTGTCCAAGGAGATTTGGTTTACAGGTTTAATACTCCTGCACCATTAGCGTGGTGGCCCCACTGCTTGGATTTCATTCCAAGCTTGAGGTGAAAATCATATATGATCTTGAGTCAGCTCACTCCAGTACGTGTTGGCTTCTGGCTTGCGTATGAGGAGGGAGAAGGTAAATGGGTGGATAAACTTGCTGTTTCTTTAGTTCTGTCTCCCTTACCCAGTCCCTTTACAGACAGTTTTCTTAAGCATTCAAAGGTTGTGTGTACCTGTTACTCAGTCTCCTTCCCTGTTAACTTACATTGTCTGGTTTCAACAAAATTTGTCAGACAAGTAGAGTTTCTGATGACAGTATGTTCCAGCAAAGATTGGAAAAATGATCACAGGGTAGATGGCAGGGACCCAAGTCAGTGCCTCCCCACAGGGATTCGCTTCAGCTCGAGCTTCATCACACTATTAGTCTCAAGAAAATTCCCCCCAGGAAGCACTAGGGAAAACCAGCAGCCGTGCTTTCTGCTGCTCACGAACCTGCTTCTCTGCCTTGCCTCTGGCCCTTGAACAGAGCCCTGCAGCCTCCCAAGCTCTCATTATCTGTCCTTGTGCCGCTCATGGAAGATGTTAGTTGTGGCAGACAAGGTGACTTTAGTGAGCAGGACTGTTATATCTCTTGCTTAAATGAAACAAACCCCAGAGAAGGGTAGGAATTGTATGTTGTGTCGTAGTACCTAATAAACAGGCATAATATCTGCTGAAATTGGGAACCTGCGAGTTTAACTAAGAGTTGTCCAAATCTAAGAACACTTAGGAGTTGAATGTAGCTGTGTCCATGGTGACAGCATCACTGACAACATTTGCTTTGGTGTTGCTCTCTGCTTTGCTCTGTGTAGAGGGTCCCTGTGATTTTGTACCTGCCTAGCAAGTAAATGGTAAGTGCTGTTAGTAATTTCATGTTTCTGGCTCCTAAGACAGCCTGTCATCACCCTTATAGCCACATACTACCAGACTGAGGGGTGTTAGGTGTGACTTGCAAACCCAGCTGTGGGCAGTCCTGCTGCCAACAAGCTTCCCTTCAAGCTCGTAGGGCTGTGTTAGAGCCAGTGTTGTAGCTCTGTCTACAGCTTGTGAACTGATGTTCACTTACAAATGACAAATGGCAGAGGGGAGAAAGCCAATGCCACAAAACTAGCCATAGCTGAAATGCCTAGGACCTGAGGCTTTTCAGATAAAAGAAATATTATTATTATGCGGTTCTAATAATATATAGCCAAGTGAAGAAATCCAATAAATGCCTGTGGTATTAATGGGGTCCTGGTTACTTGGCTGTGCAGGACCTGGGCTAGTGCCAGCCAGTGTCAAACACAGCCGCTTCAGCTCATGAAGGATCGGGGATGAGCGCTGGTTGATGTGTTGGCTGCTCAGGGAATTATTTCCCATGCAGGAACCACGGATGGCAGGAGCTCCGGTGCAGCACCCACTTAGCGCTGGTGCCTTGGGAGGTCTGGTGGAAAGCAGCTGGTTTGTGTCGGCAAGCAGCAGCCTTTCTCCTCCATGAAGAGGGCTGAGCACTCCATGAAAGGAAGCCAGTGCAATCCCCTTTTGGGTTTGCCAGAAGCTGCTGCGCTGAAACTTGGGAGAGTTAAAGGTGGTAGCAAGGGATTTGTCGCGGCTCCCGTGGTAGGAAGTGAGAGATGTCCTGGGCAGTCCCTCACCTGGGGATTGCCAGGGTAACTGCTGAGTCCAAGGGACATTCACAGTCGACACAGCAGAGGATCGAAGCAGGTTTTCCAGCACTTTTCCCCTGCTGATCGCCTGCATTATGCAAAGTGAGCAGATTCTCAGCTCGCTCTCAGTAAGCATCAGTTTGGTTTTTGAGAAACAGAAGCTATGCACTGCTTCTAATGAACATTTTCATGGCATCCTATTTCTTGTGCTGATCTCAGTGCAGCATTGCAGACTGGAGGGATCTCGCTCCCTCGCTCTGTCTCCATTTGCTACTTTGATATTGCATTGGTATGACCTCCTTCTTCCTTTGTGCTCCGCTCCCTGAACCATGTTTCTCTCCTTGCAGTAGTTACAGACATCTAGTAAAAGGCTGTGTACTGCATTTCATGCATATGCTAATGGCTGTGTCCTCCTGGACTGTGTAATTAAATCCATAGCTACCAAAGTGGAACCACACCGTGGAGTTACCACTAGTTATATCACTATTTTCAGGACAGTAGGAACTGTTTGTAGTCTCCCACACTTTGTCCCCAGCCTGTGTCTGTAACGTGGCGAGCAGAAGCTTATCTGTGAAGTGATATGCTGGTACAGTACAATGGAGCAGAGCTGTCTCAGTAGCAACACACGTGCACCTCAGAAGTCATCTCTGAGATGAGGAGAGGGTGGGAATAGGAGCAGCGGGATACTGAGAAGTTGGGAATTGAAGACATATAACATAAACAGCTCTTTTGCCAGCTGAAAACCCAGCAGGATGATGATAAAGCGCACAATGTTTATTGATAACTGAGTGACTGTTTGTTGCCAAAAAATGCGTTTTAGAACTTAGCATAAACTCAGTTATCTGATTCTAGCATAGCTTAGTATTTATTAGGAAATATACGGCTTTTTTATAGCCATTGTTCACCTTAGGGAGAAAATAAAAAAAGGGAGAAAGCCGTTTTATTTTAATAGCACTGCCTTCCTAATCTAAGCACTCTGTACTAGCAGCTTGGTTGCAGATTGGAAAGAAATGGTGGATATTACCATTTATCCTTTGTTACGGAGCACTATCACCTCTCTCTATCTCCATCAGCAGAGCCAGGCAATAATTTACTGCAGCGGACGCTGAGAGATATCAGTTCCCAAGCCGCTCTAGTTCAGGTAGTTTGTCATCACGAGCTTTCAAGAAGGTAAATAAGTTGATTAAGGGGGAAGATTTGTCATGTCAGCATTTTTGCCCACCTAGAAGGCAGCACTCTTTTCCTCCCTCCTTATCCTACCCCTGTCTTTCTTGCACTGAGTTTTCTTGTGTACATAAGTAGCATTGATAAAGAGTTACGTTCTTAGCTGTGCCTCAGAAATAGCAAGTCTTTATATATATGGATATGTAAATGATTAGCCAAGCGTTGTGGTTTGAGGAGAAAAGTTCAATCAGAACATGAAGAGCAGGAAGAATACTTGGCCAGCCCATGCATGATCTGCCCTTCAGCAGCTGCCAGAGAGATTCCTACTAATGCTCAGAAAAGCAGGACCTAGGAAAGGCAGTCAGTAACTGTAAAAGATGAAGACACATGCCTGGTGTAACACTATTTTTCTAGAGTGTGCATTCGCCCTTACTAAACCTCCTCTGGCAGTTTCCACGTTCTGTAATTTGTCTCCAAAAATTCACAAACATGCTGAATAGGGTAAGCGTAGGGAGCCAAGGCGCAGAGGGCAATTCAGCACCCCAATCATCTACCGCTGTTGCCTGATTCTTAGTGATTAGGATGTTTAAGGAGCTGAATGCCGTGCAGTAATTTCTAGAGCTGGTCATACTGGAGTTAGGCTCTGAACAAGCCTTCAAGGCAGAGCTTGTGGCTCTGATAACTTATGAACACCTTGACCCATAGCAAAACTTCATCATACATCCCGATCTGCTTCAGGTGGAGCCTGTTTGGTTATGAACCACCACAATGCACTGTGCTATGCTGTGATTAATTTTTAGTTTTTAGGGAGTAAGACAGTAGTTCTCCTGCAGCACTAGGTAAGTCAGATTCTGGAGGTGGGAGACTTGGGATACTCCCTGCCTTAAGCCAGGGCTGCCATCTAGACTCACCAAGAATTTCTTCCTAACAAAGCAGGAAATGTGATAAGACAAGAAAGGACTAAACCCAAATGTCTGCACCATGGCGGTCTTCTGAGACATTGGCCTGCAAAATATGAGCCAGCCAGAGTTTTATATGAAGCATAGCTTCAGAGAAAGGTGTCAGAAACTTTTTACTCAAAGATGCTCTTCTAACTAAATCATTTTCCCTTCAAAATGCTGTTAGTTTGGAAAGGATGATGGAGTTTGACACACTGACATCACCCAGGGAGGACATCCTGAGGCAGAAAAGAAGACATTTCCATCTGTGTTGCTACAGCAGCAGCTGCGTGTGGTTATGTACTTTGCAGAGCAAGAACAGGCCCACGACTTGCATGGTTTGGATCACATTCTTAAAGGCAGAATTCAGAAAGCATTTAAGCACATGCTTTAGCTTACAGAGTGAGGCTAAGTTTTTCCAGTCCATGCCCACATGTATGTGTCTCCATCCCAAAGTGCTGGAATTTCGGTTCCAGTCTTTTCTCAGTGAAACCTCAGCTGAAGTCCCGTGGCTGTAGCTGGCCTTAACATGGTTCTTTGTCCTCCTGCCTGAACCGAGACCGAGCATCTGCCAAGGAAGATGGACATCATCGTGGGGGAGCTGGCTACAGCTGTGGTAAGCACAGCAAAGCCTCTGGGGACATGAAAAGGAATTCCTGATCTTATGCTGCAGTTCAGGACCTCTCCGGATCAGCCCTGAGCCTGTTTGCTTCGCTGAAAGGAAAAGATTTCCTTTTACTTGGTGTGTCACATAATTGCTAATATTGAAATACACATTCAGTGTTGTCAGTACAGTTGAAATTAATCCCAGCACAACTCTCCTAGAAGGAAAATACCTGCTTTGAGGAGATGTGCAAGCAGGCAAACCTCTTTGGCCACCCGTTCTGTAGCCCTCCCCTTCGCGGGCACACATATGCACACACATGCAATCCCGTCGTTGGCTCTAACCAGTTCCATTCCTCAGGTGTCCTGCAGTGCTGAAAGTGATGGCTTGCTGGCAAAGATAAGAGTGGAGGAATATTTTCAGTTCCATGAAAGGACATGGCATGAAGCTGATTAATTAAAACTATTGGGAGTTCCTTTGAAGCAGCCTGTGATTAACCATAAGGATTTCTTGTGGAACAATTAGGTAAATTTGGCCTCAGGTATCTCCCCCCACTTCTTGGCCCCTAGGGGAGGGATGATGAAATTCTGGTTTAGAGCAATACTTTGTTAGAGTTCCGTCTGTTTTAATTGATTCAGCTTTAGTTATATATCTCATTAAGAACAGCCAAAGCAAAGGACACATGTTAATTTGTAGGTGTCCCGTGAGTTAACTTTGACTCTGACAGAAAAGGAAAAAGCCGTTTGCCTTGTTGGAAGCACCAGAATGCGAAGTGACATGAGAATGAGCCTCCAGTGCCTTCCAGATCTTCGTGTCGTCTGTATTTTCAGTCTAATATTTGCAGTGAGGGTAGCAAAGGCTGTGATAGTGAAGTTTCTCCAGTGGACGTTATCCCTTAGACTATGATGCTATGTTGAAAGCCACGGGGTCAGTTCTTTGTTCCCTGAAGTTTGCTGTGAATCTGGTCATTTGGCTTATTGGAGTCCCATGTAGCATTTGCACCATTTTGATAATATTCTGGCAAGGCAAAGCCTTTCGAGTGCCAGGGCAGTAATTATCTCTTTAGACAGGGACTGCCTGCTGATTTTCAGATGCTGGTGAGGCAGATTAACCTTAGTCTTTGGACTCCACATAAGCCCAACATGAATTGTTAGAAAGACAAGATGGAAAAGCCAATGAACCTGCACTGGAAATGGCAGGATTGTTGGGATTTGTAGTACAGGGTGTGCAGACATTATCATGTTTTAATGAGTAATTTGAAATAAATGCTTATATGGAACGCCACTTTTCAGCTCTTTTCACTAAGCTGTAAGCATTGAGTTGCAAAGATCATGGCCATTTTTCTGTAACTACTGATAATTTTTGTTTTACTCTTGACTTCACAACTTCATTTCAGTTAAGAATTCTGTTACACAGCATAAGGACATCGTATGACAGTCCTTTGCCTTTTCTGGAAAGCTTACAGCCTAAATGGACAAGAGAGGGGGGAAAAAAAGGTGGCAATTTTATGAAGGGAAAGGAAAATTTGGTAATTCCTCTCTTATAGATGGGGAACAGAGAAGCAGAGAGATGAACTAATGGGCTGGTGGAAGGGAATAGAGAGCCTCTAAAAGAAGAGAATATAAGAGCTGACTTTAGCTTGTTTAGTAGTAGCAAAACAAAACCTCAGATGGTGTATTAATTGCTGTCAATACCTGGGAGCAGTTTGAACGAAAGGACAGTGCCAGCACACAAGCGAATGTCAAGTAAAATAAAAAAACCTTTGCTTTTGTGAAGGCGTGGGCAGGTGACATTTCCGTTCTTTCTCAAGCCCTGGTTCAACAGAAGCCAAAGCCCAAAGCTCTTGCAATGACAGGCCTTTAACATTCACACCGGCAAATGTAATTAAGGTCTGCGAGGGTTGCATCCTGGACAGAATTTATCCCTTGGTTTGTAATGCTTTAATTTAGCATCAAATATTCATGGACTGACAGGGTCAAATAGGGATAGGAAAGTACTGTAGCAGATGTTAGCAAAGTAGGATGCTTAAGTATTCAGCCGAAAGGTCAGCCATCCATGGAAACCCATTAGGAAAAATACTGTAAATATCTTGCTACATCTGTGAGTCACAGAGCTAAACATGAACCACTCCTGCCCCCAGCGTGCAGGACTTCCAGAGTATGAAGTGCAACCTGTGCAAGCTCACACACTCAAATGCACACAACCAAAGGTGCCAGTGTTTGGCTGGTTATATAGTTATATACATAAACCTTTCCAAATGGTGAAGCATGTGAGGTGTGGTCTGCACATAACAAGTCCGTCATATCTCATGGGTTTAAGGGACAGAAAAGGTTGGTTTTGAGACATGCTGGAAGTATCTATGCAAGGTTGTTGTATGACCAAATGATTTTTTGGGGCATGACCTGACCGATTAAGGACATGATTCAAAGCCTGTGAAATGATATTTATTGACTTCAAAGGCATCACGACTTACACCATCCAACTTAATGCTCTCAAAATAAATTTATTCAATAAATAAAATTACTGAATTAATTCAATAAAGTTGAATGGATTTATTCATTCAGTAAGATGTTTTTGAGGCCTGAAAGGTGTATTTGGTGCATCTGGTAGGGGGTTCTCGGGTTGGGAAGAGTGGGTCAGGAGGCAAGGGCAAACACAGCCCTTGGCCAGTGGACCACGCAAGAAAGTAACTGAAATTCAGACCAGGTGGGAATAATGGGCTATTAGAAATCGAAGTGTCTCTTCTGTCTGGGTCCATGTGAGAAAACAGGGAGGAGAAAAATAATTGGGTAAACAGGCTGTGGGGCAATATGGAGAGAGCAGTTGTCTGGCTGCAACGTCTGGAAATGTGGTACTTTAGGAAATAGCGTGTGTGGATACCGGGGGGCTGGTGCTGACTGTACTGACTATATGCTCTACCTCCAGGAGTAAAATACACCTGACCTGCCATCTTCTGTTTTCCCAACTGGCTCTCAAAAGCACTGGTTGCTACAAGTAGGAAAGAATTGGGTAAAAACAAAAAAATAAAAGTCCTTTGGAGCCAGAAATGCCTGCAACTTTAACCTGATATTATACCTGCCGATTGAGCCCTAAAGTCAGGCTGCGTGCTGTGAGAATGAGAACTGGTTTTGCTCAACTGAGAAGAAACTGTCATTTTAGCCAGGATTTTTCTCTTGTCTCACAGCAGCATGCAGCTCAGTGAGGAAACTACCTAAGGATTGCATTTTTAGACACCCAAAATATCTGAAGACAAGAAATTCTGGAGGAATACAAACACATACACTTTCTTGTTGTTTTGCCGATATGTATATTTGTAAATAAATATAAAACTTTTATATATATACATACACACACACACACACACACACACACGTATGTTGTGCAGCAGTTCTGAAATTTCTGAAAACTCCGGAGTGGCAAAACTTAATTCTGCAAAATCCTCAGGCAATTTTTAGAGTTAAATTAATACTGGTATAATTAAAATGGTAATACTATTTGTTAAGAGTATTTAAATAATTCATTTTCCTATTGGTTATATGGAGTGTGCTTAGGTTCAGCGATTATATGCTAAGCAAAAGCAGCCTCTCCTGTAACAATTTCATGATAATCTGACCTTTGGTTGTCCTAGCTCACAGCAGCTGACACTTTCTGTATAGTTTACAGACTGTGAAGTAATCAATATCTATGAAATACCAATGCTGGCCTTCTGATATAGTTGGGTACTTGAACACTTCCTTTTCTCTCTCTCTCTTGAGCCATCTTTTCTTTCCTTGTGTTCCCGAATATTGAATAATGGACACATTTTTAAGGCCACTACCAAGCCAACAGCTGGCTGCCCACTTTGGGCAGAGAAGGCCTTTGTTGGAAGAGAAATCTCTGCTAGATATTGTAAAGCCTGGTCTTTGATGACCATTGAACTCCCAGGATCCTCTTTCTGATCTGACCCCGATGTGGTCAGTGGGGTTAAGGAGGTAGTAGTGGACAAATTCAGTCCACTCAGCCCAGACTTCGCTCTTTCTGTGGTTTCCAGACACAGGCTCACTTGGGTGCAGTGCTCAGTGTCTCAGGGTCACAGGTGGATCGTGAGTTTTGGGGTTCTGGCCACTGGACCCCGCTCCTGCTGATGGGCACATCCCAGCTGAGGGATGCACTGGTGAGCACCCTCCATTTAGGGTTTCAGAAGACATAATTCAAAATCTGCCATGGTTAATTTTATTTGCTATTAAGTACAATAATAGCTCTTGAAAAGCTGTCTTTCAGGGAAAGGTAATAAGGTTATTAATAAAAACAGGTGAGGAGAGAAGGCTCTTTTTTTAGCTTGCTGCATTATTTTATCATTGTCAATCAGCTGGGAACTCCTTTGAGATTATTCCTGTATAGTTAATAACATTGTTTCTGTGATGACTTTAATGACTGAACCTTTCTTCCATCCTTAGCTATGACAATAACCACTCTGCTTTTTCTCCTTCAACAAGCTATTGTGTGTGGTTCAGTACATTAAGGAACATTATTAAATATAGAGGTTTCCTCTAATTAAGTCATTGGCAAAAGATTGCTTGTCCAATCATTTGCTGGTGATAAGTATTGAGGGAAATTATATCTTTGTACAGAGTATTACGCTTTTCCTGCCATGCTTCTCCTAAAAAAAGAACAAAATGATATAAAGACAGAAAGATTGCAAACTCAAGCACTCAGAAATTAGATAATGCCAGAATGATGACTGCCTGAATCTGCCTTGCATTAGGAAAGACACATTCTGTCCTTCTCCGCTCCTGATCACGAGCAGTTCCCCTTTCCTCTCTGATCTCTTGCCCTGTTCCCCATCTTTTCCTTTCATAAGATTTCCATTCTTCTGGACTCTTAATTCTTATGCTTTTTAGAACTTTTATATCAAGAGCAAACTGCTTTTTCTAGTCTTGTTCCTGGAAAAGAGAGAAACAATTTTACGTAGAACTTTTCCAACATTCCCCTCCGTAAACTCACCTATAATTTAAACAAAAAGGGATGTTGTTTGTGAACCTTGAGGGAACCACAATTTGTTCATTGTTTCAATAATTGCATGTAGGAACAATGGTATATTTTAAGGTGTCTCGTTATTCTGGACATGATTAAAAAAAGCTCCCATCTCCTGTAAGATTGTGCATCTTGCTCAGTTCAGGAATTACACAGAAAATATAATGAGTGGGAGAAGTTTTTAACATGCTCCCTTGAAGAAAAGTAGTGGAATTAATGCAGAGAAAAGTCTTATTTTATGGTTAGTTCAGTCACTGCAGATTAGAGGTTGTTTTCCTGCATAATCTTAAAATCTGGAGTCTACGTGTCCTTCTTAAAGAATACCTCTGAATTTGAAAATCAGATGGATTTACTAATTGCTCACATCTTATAAATTATGGATCTATCCTTGAAGGATCTATCTATTAAAGCCTGAATAACAGAGCTATTCTCTAGCTTCTAGATAAACAAAACAAAACCCCAGCTTTAAAAACAAGAAGCCTCTTCACTTTTTATCTTAATGGAAATAAACCTAATCAAAAGCCAGCAATTAATGAATCTCTCCAGAGTTTCTATTCTTGAAGAGATTAGAGTTACAAAGGCTGAAATAATTTCAATAGGTAGGTGTGAAGTTGAGCTCAGATGTATTTGTATATGCTCAGCTAGAAATAAGTTGCTAAAATCCAGTATTTGGATGAAGATTCTCGTCTTCAATGAAACCAGACAAACGGTCAACAACTCCTCCAATATTCACTAATTCATGTGTGCAAAAATGTTCTAGAGTGCCAATAAAGTCAGTTCCTCCCAGAAAATGTGTTTAAAATACTCATTAAAGATTGTTTGTTGCACATATGAAACAAACTGAAAGTATGTTTTTAAGAAAGTATTTTCTTGGGAAAGGAAAGCAAAGCTCTCCAAAAATAAGCTAACTCCTTTTTCAGGATTGGACAGCCAACCATTTGCTTCTTGCAAAAAAACAAAAGCCCAGACTGAGGTGGTTTAGCTGAAATTTGGCAAGGTTAACACATTTTCACTATGTGTAGTCAGTTCCTGTGTTCAGAAATAGAAACAGCCTTTTGCCTTCAGGAGTGGCCTGACACCTTCACCTGTGGTTTGAATAGAAAAATATAAAAGTCCTGTTGTTCAGCTTCACCTTTGTACCAGATCTCCGGGATGTTTAACTCATTCTGCATCGCTCCAAGGAGTGGGAATCATGCCAACCGAGGGCTCCCGTTACTTCCACAGTAGATGGTGGAGAAATTTTAATAAACGCATTTAATTTATCTGGCTAACTATAGACTTGCCAGTAACTCATACCAACTAACCTGGCTGCGTACTAGGAAAAAAGAAATCACAATGTCTGATGTACAAAGCCTGTCACTCATCATATGTTAAATGAACAAAGAAAACCTCCTTCTACTGTTAAATGCCCACAAAACATTCCTAGGATCTTCGCAGGCAGCTTGCTTACAGCAATGTGTAATTCTGGACACCCTGTTACAGCCTGCACTGCATTTGTCCTGTGTATTCTTCCATTTGACTTCTGATCAGACAGTTGATCTTTCATAACCATAAAGGGAAGGACATCCTTTTTCACCTTTCCTTTTTGTTCCCTGTATAAAACTTCATCCACTTGCTGTCTTAGGCTGCATGTAAGCTGGAGAAGCTGGGAGTGTTTCTGAGCTTGGAGAGACTGGGAGCATTGGTCCTGCTCCTCCTCCTCCTCCTCTTCCATTTTCTTTCCATGGGAAGGAGACTTGGATATGGATGGGCTCCCTGGTGTGCTCCAACCAGTTTTGTGATCCGGAGGACCAAGTAAGCAGCCTCCCAAGACTTACTTCAGCTTAGACACAAGAAAAAATGTCATGGGGATTTAGAGTGTCACAAATAAGAACAATCAGGAACCAAATGCTTTTTCTCTTTTGTCAATGATATCTTGTTTTGCCAAAATAAATACACCAACTCGGTTCAGTCCACTGACATCTTGGGATGCCTGTGGCAGTACAGTCAGCACTTTGTAAATACGACCGTGAAGCATTGTGCAGTGAAAGTAACAACTGGGGTCAAGGCTCCTTGTGTTGTTAGGAAAGCACCTCTGCTCCGAGGACTATACCATCTAACTACAAAAAAGAAACGTCAGAGCTGATAGAGGATGCAGACGTCCCAATGCAGTGCTCATGCTGCTGCCCGGTGCTGCCTCTCTAAAGCAGTTTCAGGCATTGGTTTGATAAGGCAGCCCTTGCTTTGTCTCTTTCCTGGTGTAAGTGTCCGGAGACCCTTAAATGTGCTCAGACAGCTATGGCTGTCTAAGGCAAATTGATAAAAGGGAATGTGTTTTCCCATGGTTATTACTTTCCTAAAATCCTTCCAGAGTGTTGATATTATTTTGTTTATGAAGTAGCAGCTTGTGCAATTTTATGTTGCCTGGAAAGAAACCATGATTTCCTTGACTGAAGCTCCCAAAACCAGGGAAGGCAAAAGGCATCAATCTCTCCCACTGGAAATTCTGTAACTGGGCAGCCATAAGCTGATGTGCTTTGAGTTTCTGCAAAATGTAGCTACTACTAAACAGTCCAAATGGTAAAGCATCTTCTAACAGCATAATGCTCTCATTTTAGTCTTTCCGATCTAATTCATGACTAAGTTTTCCCTTGGGAGATGATACAATAAACTCTCCTGGAAACCACTCTGCAAGTATGTTGAAGGCTAATCAGGTATTACAGATATAATGTCAAAATTCTTATTGACTTGCTAAATATCTAGTCATCCATAGCATTCCTCAGGACAGAAAGATGCTAGCTGTGAAAATTGGGTTGTTACAGAGTAGGGACTTTGTCTAGGTCATAATGTTGCTCAACATAAACAACTTAGGATTTATTGTGTACACTCAGGCAGCCTATGTACCTGAAAGTTCGATGCTTCCTAAGCAGATACACAAACAGAAGAATTACGTTTTAGACAAAAAACACTGGGAAGACTCTCAGATGCTGATGTAAGCCTGATCAGTTTCTCTATTCATATGATATTTTTAACTGAAAAATAGGCATAGACACATGATGCAAACTGACACCTGAGCTTAAGTCTAACTCAGTCAACAGGGAGAATATTTGGATATGTCTTTTGAAACTGTATTTCAAAATTTGAAAGCAAAAGGGTTTTTTTTGGACCTGTTATTTATCTATTATTTCTATTTAATGTTCCCATTCCTACATTGTTTCATTATTTTATTATTATTTTATTTTCCACATCCCACATTGTTTTCCCAGCAATAGTTTGCAAAATGAGTCAAGATACACATCAAAATCTCCCTATGTTTTTGTCCATCACCATCATTTATGTGTTATTAATGGGGCTTCCTTTCCAAATGCCAGATTTGGGCATTGATCTGCAGTTTAATGTATTCTAGACTGGCATTTGTTTTGCCTCCAAGACCTCCCTAGACCCTTCTGTAATATATATTAGCTCAGACTCAACGTAACTTGCCTCATGTATGCAACAGTATGATTTCTATATTAGATTCTGTAAATAGATAACTACACAGCTAATTCTCCTGTTTTAATGTATGAAGAGTCCCACTCTTGGAATAACAAAATGTAAAGACCAACCATTCAGGAAACAAAACTTCAGTTCAACGACTCCCATGGTGGGTTGTATAAATTACGTGGCAAAATCTTCACTTAAAATTTCCAATGGCTTTAATGAAAGATGCATCTAACTGACTGCTATTTTGAATTTGAGGAAATTGAATGCTATGTTCAAGCCACTAAACCTGCTGCTCAGGATATTTTTAGTATTTTATAAGCATATTACCAAAGACGACTAGATGTCTGTGAGGACAAGAGTATGATTTAAAGTTTCTACTAGCCGTCTTACGTACTGAATCACAGTTCAATTCTATAGTCATGCAGCAGCACAAGGCTCCTCAGGTACAGCTCTCAACAAAATTACAACCAAGCCCTTCCTTTGCCTTTAATACACCTTAAAGCAAACTGAAAGACTACCAGAAGTTCCTCTTTTTTTGGTAACAAATTTGAATCTAAACTGCAACTTTAGTGTTTTGGACAACAAATTCTCTGCAGCTGCCAAGGCAACTCTAGTTACGATACACCGCTTGCTTCTGGATCAGGCACCAGAAAAATGTTTTTCACAATCTATGTTCTGATATTCATCAGTGTGCTCAAACTTGAGGGATTTTTATTGAAGCTTGTACAGCGCATCTGAAAAACCACTGGTGCTCAGAAGGCCTTAACAATTTCACAAGTGTTGACGTAATTGAAGGATGCATAGCATGGAAGAAGACAAGGCATGAGCTTGTTGTGGAACAAAATTCCTTATGTGTGTGCTCTGTGTTAGCTTTGACATTG
This sequence comes from Balaeniceps rex, assembly GCA_013401315.1. Classification (NCBI taxonomy): domain Eukaryota; kingdom Metazoa; phylum Chordata; class Aves; order Pelecaniformes; family Balaenicipitidae; genus Balaeniceps; species Balaeniceps rex. The sequence goes on from VYZW01026154.1 coordinate 163,080, forward strand.
TCTCTAAATGGAGCGTCCTCTTAGATGTGAGAAATGTCAGTATGTACTACATATTTCTCATGGTTATGGATGGGGCTTTGAGAGAAGCTGGCAACAGCCATGTGCCTGAATCCTATAAATACATCTCCTGAACTCCTTTGAAAATCTCAGTTTATCGTGTCATTAAAAATTCATAACCATCAATGAGCAATGCATGGAACAGCTAATTGAGCTCCATAAATTTCAATAGGCTAGTTATTTCCACATTTTAGATATTAGCATTTCCCTTAGAGTTAGCATTGCAAGTGCTGTAGCTGCTTAGAGGCCATTCCGTGGTTATTCAGTAAACGCTAATTTTTTAATTGTGACAGTGAAAGATGTATTGCATTGCATGGGTGAAAATGTATGAAAAAATAATGAAAATTAATCGATGGTGTTTTAGGTTACCAGCACACTCTTAAACAGGCCCAACTGAATCTTGTGAAGGTGGATATTATGATTGCCCTGAGAACTTGTTTAAAGTTAAGCAAATGTTGTCTTTGCAGTATTGTGGTTTTTCCTTGTAATAAAAACAGGAAACAAATCTGGCCAGTTGGGTGTTTTACAGTTCTAACCAGATATAAATGCGTACCTTTTAATTGACCAAAAATCAAAATGTGAAATGCTCTGTTTAAGTCAACTCGAGATGTGAAAACCTTCTGAAGGAGATGACGTGGTGGTAACTATTAATGTTCGTTATTTTAATCATGACTTTGCTGCGGCATGTTAACCTTTGTTAAGGTGGACAATGCACTTACGAAGTATTTTCCCCTTTGTATCACTTAGAAATCTGACTTTCTTAGGGTGTAATACGTTGCGACAAAGCACACAGTTCACGTTGGAACTGTGTGCCTAGCTCCTTGGATCAGAGTCAGGAGACGTCTGTTATCGGCTGGCAGCTGAGCCGTGTGAGGAGCCTTGCCACTGCCTCGTGAAATGGATATTCCCTGATAATAGAAATTACTGTATTTGCAGCAGATGGGATGAAAAGTGTCCACTTGATTTATTCCCTACGTATATCTGATTTAAAGTTCTTTGCCATTTCTTCTTCCCTCCTTGTGGTGGAGGAAGAAGAAACCCCTTCCCTATGGAAACCTATGTCCCTCCCCAAATTCTTCCCAGTAGCTGCCTTTCTTTATACCCCTGGGGATGGCACCCTGACTTCCCTTGGTGACCAAAGCACCTCTGTCTCACTGCAAACGAGTGCTGGAAAAGCAAAAGGCTTTTGTCTTTGTCTTTCGAGTGAATATACTGAACATATATTCATTATACCTTTTTTTTTTTAGTGTTTGTGAATTAAACACACTCATCAGGTGATCCTCATATCCTGCACTTTGCTTATTGGCGCTTTCAAAGTGAGATCAAACCAGACTTGAAGCATATTTAGCTTTTATGGAAAAGGGCAAAATTAACCTAAAAGATAATTAATTTGGGTCGCACAAGTGTGGGCTGACCCCCGCAGCAGGTTGCCGTTGCTCCGACTCCTGTGCTAGGGACGCGTGTCCAGTCAGATGAGGCAGCAATGGCTTTGCTGGATCAGGTTCAGTGGCTGAACAAAAAACACATCTGCAGCTGAAATAAAAACCCCACAATATAGCTCTCTTCGGTGCCGTAGCCACAGTCTAACCTTCCCCCATAGATGTTAAGAAGACTTGGTAGTGTTTATGAGAAACATCAGCTTCCCTAATCGTTCATGGATCTGTTGTTCTGGGCAGAATGACGAAGTTTTCGTTGTTATTTTGCTCTGTTTGACTCAAGCCAAAGGACGATTTAAGATGGCAAGGAACAATCTCGCCTTTTACTCCCAGCTGACAGCATAACTATGGCTTTGCCATTGGGAGCTTAAAATGCATTACCTGTACTCGGCTAATATCAGTTGTAATTAAGGGAACGGGTTGTCTAGAGCTTGTTTTTACAGTTCATCACCTGAAAAAGAACCTCTGAAAATAACCCTTTTATTTTTGGTGTCGTTTTGGGACACTGTTTCTCTGTTCATCCTGCGCACGCCTACTTGCACCCTCCGAAGTGGCTGCCCGTGCATGGGTGAGGAGAGCAGCGGCCACCATGTGCATGCTGCTGCTGCAGCCCCCTGAGGCGCAGCAGCTGCCTGGGGTGGGTCAGCACCTCGAGGCATGAGGGGTTTTGGGACATACAGCCTTCGTTGGGTCTGTTTTTATCAAAGGGTAACGTGGTTTCAGGTTTAAAACAAAAAAATTGGCTGTGTTGGGGAAAGCAGAGGCCAGTAGACCGGTTTATAGGCTACCATTCCTGCTTTCGGGGTGCAGGGCAGCACTGGGCCTTAGGGACAGCAAGCTGTGGAGCACAAGTACTCACCTCCTGTCCGAAAACGTAAATGAAGAGCTATTCTCTGGTAAATATATCAGATTTGAATCCTGTGGCTTGTTCTGGTTTTAAAGCAACTCGTGAGGCTTTAGATTTTTCAAGGATTAATACTCCCCACCCCCCTTTTCTTTCCTGCTAGAAGTATGCCCTTTGTTATTTCGGGATCTGATGCCTAATAGTCCCAGTCAGAGCAGCAGACACCTTTGGCTCTTGAATCCTGAGGTGTCTCCTCATCTGCTTTCAAACAGGCTTCTGCTCGGAGGGCGCAATGAACAGCGTCCCTTGTCCTCTTGCAATGGGGACCGTGGGAGTTTCAGCCCTTTCCTCATTCAAATCTATACGCTCGTGCCCACTGCTGTACCCAAACAACTTTGGGGAGCCAAAATGTGTTTACCGAAGCAGCAGGAGTGCTACAGGAGCCTGAGCCTGTCGCTGCCTCACTTGACGGCTTCTTCAGATGACGGGTCATGTCTCAAGAGCTGGACAGATGACAAGGGAAGGCGGGTTCACGCTGGCCTGGAATTCCCAGTCAAAATAATGCTGTAATGGGGGCAGGGGGAGTCCTGCAAAATCAAAATGGTCAGCAAGCAAGACTGGAGGTTGCCAGAGTTCGTTTAGTTTTCCCTGTCAGAAACTTTCAGCTTTAAGTCTGGTGGCGATTAATCTGTGTCTTTCCATTCTAGTCATGGGAACTGAAACGCAGTTATTTGTGTCCTTGTCTTCCTTTTTCTTTCCGGAGGGAGTGACTCATGGGAAACGCATCTTTGTGAGGACTTCCAGCCCTAGCAGGAGAATCAAACTAGGAGGTGACACTCAAACTACCACTGCTTTGAGCCACTCCACCTTCTAGGTGGGACACAGGTTAATGCTGAAGCAAAAGCAGCTAAAATAGAGCATTAGGATATCTGAGCTTATACCTGAGTTCAGGATACCTGAACAGGAAAGCGTTCAGCCTTCTATACAAAGGATGGGAGGTTCAAATTACACCTAACCTTGGCATGAGTTGCAGAGGATCAGTCTGGCTGATCCCGTCTGGCGTGAGGATTTGTGAGTCTGTGTGGAAGCTGGCGTCTTTGTTGTGACTCCAACAGGGCTTGGAGTGAGCTCCAAGCGGGCAGGTGTCCATTTTCAGAAAGAATCACATCAAATCTAGCAGCGGCTGGCAAAGTGACCGTGTCGGCCAGCAGTGGCCAAAACCTGAGCTGCCTGCTGTACTCCCAGTAAGTTTTTTCAAGCTGGACCAGTCAGAAAACACACCATTCTGAAAAACAAGTTATTGCTCTGCCTTTTTCATTCAAATTTGAATTAAAAAATAAAGTAACCCCCTAAATTAATGTAACAGACCACTAGATTTGGTCAGTCAGGTTGCTGTGTTCTAGTTAATTAGAAACTGGTTTATTTTCATCATTTTGTTTTGCAAGGATTAACATGGCAGTTTCTCCAGCAAATAAAAAGGTGTTGCAATACTGATGGAAGCCTTGGGATGGGAAAAGACCCTCTAGCTCTTGCCAAAATAGTTGCCATAATTTGTCATTTCAGTCAGATAAACCAAACAAAAAGTACTAAGGATTCTGCGTTAGGGGTGGCAGTTCACAATTATCAACAACAAAACTTTGTCCTTTTCTCCTCTTTTTTTTTTTTTTTTTTTTTTTTTTTTGTTAAATTTTGGAAAGAAGATCTGCTGGTGAGAGTGTGTGTGTAATTTCAGTGCCATGCTGAAATAGGGCTTTTTCAGGTGGACTTGCTGGATGGCAGTAAACAAGACATACCCTAAAAATAGAAAACGTGGTTATAAGTGACAAAAATTGGCAGGGAGGACTTGGTCAGATGCAGTGTTGGAACTGCTTTTAATTTTTTTCAACTCAATTCCAAGTTAAACATCCCTTTAAATTAATCAGAGCAATCACAGTATCCCTAGAATATCAGTGGAGAAATTGAAACCATGACTATAATTTTAATATTTCCTAAATTCTGAAGAGAGGCTAAAAAAAGCCAGCTTAAAGAAATATAGGGTACAATGAAAAAGAAATTCCTGACCAAACTGGCTAAGCTGAAATGTCTGAAAGCAAAGAGCTATCATGAAAGTGCTGGAAAGCTTCTGATTATAATGGAATCAGTGTCCCAGGGTATAATGCAGCTCTACATTTAATATTGAGCTACTGAACCGTACTTCTGAACCTAGCTCAACTCACTGGGTTCTCATAGAAGTCCTGTAATGACACTCTGCTCTGTTTAGATGCCAAGCAAGTCTTGAAATGGCTCCAGGGCTTTTTCAGCAGCTTCAGCTGAGTACAGACGTTTGACTTTAGAAGGACAGCTAGTGCCTAGAGTTTGTGGCATATAAATCCTTCCTTCTGTATACCGCCACACTTGTTAATAATCTTACGAACTTTTATAAATCTAATTAAAAGGCTCTTGCACGCTTACATGTGAAATCGTGGCAACAGCATCGAACCCGCAAAGCAAAAGCCTGTCCTTTGTGCTGTAAATCCATGTTCCCTTTCTTTATTAATGAGACATGCACAACACATTTACTTCGATGCCTGCTATTGTTTGCCTGTTTGTTTTTATTACAATATTGACTGGAGTCCCCATCATGTTAGTTATAGTCTGTGCACGTTACTCTAAGCAGAATTTTTCTTTCTGTGTATTGTTAAAGGTATTGACTTTGCCAAAGGGAAGAAAAAAGTGCACACATCCACTTAAGCCCATAAGTAGTTACATCAATTTCTGTCCATTAAATATACATACACACATAAATATATGCGTATACAGTGGTTGCAGGCTGTTGCAGGCATGGAATTAATTGAGATTTGAAAACCGTATTTTAAAGACCCTTTCCAACATGGAGGTCCTGTTTCTGGGAGCAGCTTTGGGCAGGAGCATCCCTCAGCCTGTGTGAAGTCGTGCTGAGGATGGTGGGGCTCTATGCGAGTGTTGAAATGACACTTTTCAAAGGCATTTGCAGAGTTCTAGGCCATTTATTTAAATTGCTTAGAATGAACTTTGTTTTCTAAAAAAGCATACTTTAAAATCTTTTTTTCTTTCTAAAAACGTCTTAGTTTTGTTAATCTTTTGGACTTTGAAAAACTGTTTCTAGTTGTTGGGGTTTGGGGTTTTTTTTTTCCCTTTACAACCCAGGCAATCAATTCCTGAGTACGAGCAGGAGGGTTATTGAGTAGTTCATCTAAAGGAAACAAAGATTTCAGCCAACTCAAAGATGCAGCAATCATTTTGCTACAGGTTTTGATCCCAGTTTTGGTCAAAGTTTGGAATATGTAATATGGATTGTTCCAGCACTTGAAGTTGAATCTTTGCAAACGTTCAGTGATTGACTTCATTTAGAAGTACAAAAGTGGGTGTTAATACATATATGCTTTGTCTTTATTTAGTCTTCCAAACCTGCCCTCCATTTCTACCATCCGTTCCTGTTCAACAGTGAGCTCTTCCAGAGGTGTCTCTCTTATCCCATGCTGTGTCCCTTCAGGCTCACCCTGGAATATCCAAATATCCTGCACAATAGAGAGTTACTTGCAGACAGACAATCTTATCTGAACTGTGGCATTGCCCCAGAGGATTCTGCTCATGCCGAGGCCTTTGACCTGCTCTCTGCTTTGAGTTGTGCGAAGTCATCCTTTCCTGCATCTTTAATACTTACTGTGAATTTCTGCTCAAGCTTAATAAATTAAAAGAATGTCCGCCTCTTTATTTTCTAGTTTTCCAACCAGTATCTCTAATAAACTCAGTTAAAACTGAAATGTGGTTAAAATCAATAAGTTGAAACAGAATTTGTTTTTCGAAGTGGGTGTGTCCCCGTGTTGTCCCCCGTCCCCCCCTGCTCCCCCCCGGCTTTTTTTTCCTTGGGTACCAGCATCTCATACTAAAGCATCCACTGTATGAGAAATTCAGAACAATTAAAAATGGACCATTTCTAATGTGTTTAATTTTTGTCTTTCAGTCTATCCGAGAAGTCACAGGCTATGTTTTGGTGGCTTTGAATCAGTTTGAATACCTGCCATTGGAGAACCTGCGCATCGTTCGTGGAACCAAACTCTATGAAGAGCGATATGCTTTGGCGATATTTCTTAACTACAGAAAGGATGGTAACTTCGGACTCAGGGAACTTGGCTTGAAGAACTTGACGGGTAAGTGAAATTCGCAAATGTGATGGATTAGTCACAAGAAAAAAAATTAGCTTGTTGAATATTTACCCCACTGCCCTCAGTCACTTGCATTCTGCAAATAACAGAGGTACCACAAGAGGCTGGTAGTTGCACATTGAGAGGCTCATTGGTACTTCATTTCATTCCTTTTTTGGTTCACAACTGTACTTTTCTCAGTACTGATCATAGTCTGTGTATGGAATTCATGCCAAGAGCGTATTCAAAACAAAAAAGGTTGTTGAAAGAGTAAATGAACTTTTTTCTTAGTTTTGAAAACATGAGCGTGTTGGTTTCCTTGTGATCCTTGGTTATTGCATGTATGTTGCTTCAGGTGTTATATATTTTCTGCTAAGTTAGCTTAGCTTTAGCATCCCCTCTGCCCCCGCACTTGCTGCTGTCTGTGTCACCATTGCTGCTGCACTGGGGGGTGGGGGGAGAGGAAGGAGGTGGGAGGGGGACACTGTATCTTTGGTGTATTTAATTTTAGAACTCCCTTTTCTAAGCAAAAATGGTGTATTATATGTAGTGAGAAAAGTGCTTATTTTCTTGAGACAAAAATGTAAGCCAAGTCCATGGTTTTATGTTCATCTGTAAACTTGGGGCTGGATCATGATGTGGGGTAGATCAACATTTCATTTCTCCCAGCTGAGGATCTACAGTCAGTGGTTTGGAGATTAAAAATTGGGTAAATATCACTGAACTGTAACTTAATAAAGTGCAGGCAGTGGCAAACTCTTTCTAGGGAGTTCACTGGAAGTATTTTATTTATACCTGATCCCTCATCAGCGATGATCATTTCTACCCTAAGCGTTGGTGACTGTGAAGTGGACTTGTTTCTGCTAGTGGCTAAATGCTGACTGAAAATCACTGACCTGAGCTGGATGTGGAGTTGAACCCGAGTACAGAGAGGTGGGAGCCTTCTGAACTATATTTAGGTGCTGTTCACTCTCTACTTTTTTCCTGTCATAGTATTCAGAGTGGCACACAAATGCTTGCAGTTCCCTGTTCAAGCCTTGCTGCACTGTACAGCTAAGCTTCCAAAAACAGGAGGGAAAAGGAGGCTTGAAATATTTTACAAAATAAAACAATTTTGGCTGACTCTTTCTGATCAGGCTCTTTCTTCTAGTCATATTTTTAACAATTTTCTTTACTGAGACTTTCTTTACTGATATCATGCTGATATCAGAGTGCTTCCCGAGGTCTCTAAATCCCTGCCATCTACTACTCTTCTCTCTATCACTGTCATAATCCAATTTCTTCCTCTTTTGTTTCCACGTTTCTTCCCATCTTTATGATTTAGGGTGTTCGTTGTGACTGTCTGTGCATTCACATAATACAGAGCCATATCATCGGGTAATAATAGTATTATCTGTTTCTTTGTATGCTTTTTCTTGTCTGTGGGTCTCAAAGTACTTGGTAAAAGACATTAGGCTGGGTGAAACTGAGACAGAGGTGAGATGAGGCCAAGGCCAGAGGAGGAATGGAATCCTTTCTTCTTGAGTCTGAGGTGGCTGTTCCGCCAGGAAGCGAGGGTAGTATTTTCAGTGCTTGTTTAGCTGTGACATTGCTGCTCAGTAAAGTAAAAAACCCTTATCTTGTAGGCTCCGGCTCAAGATTTTCTTTTTGAACCAGCTGCCCTGTGCCAATAGGCAGATCATCTGACTCCAGAGATTCTTGCTGGAAGCTGCTTTTACATGATAGGTACAGCACCAAAACTGCCCAGCAAATAGCTTGACTTTCTTTCCAAGTGTTCTAAGAAAACCTGCCTTAGCTCAGCCTCTGAATCTTTCCTAACATGAGATCATCACAGCCACTTCATCTGATTTAGGCATTTACAAAGCCCTCTGATGGGATTATTTGGCTCAAAATGTATTGTTGTCTCTTGGAAGAAAAGTGCCCTAATAACACTAGCTTGTCTCCACTGAGCACTTAAAATAGCTTCTGGGTGCTGAATATGAGCTCTAGATAGCATGTGCCAGGGCCTCATGAGTCTCTTCAGCAGCTGTTCTTTGACCATTTTGTATACTGGTTAAGATGCACCTGGCTATTTTAACACACAACCTGCTTCTTGTTGCAAATGCTCTCCCTGGACCATATTAATACTTAGTTTATTTTCCTAACGCATCCTTAGCATTAGTAGCTGCATAAAAATAACTGGTGGATGTGGGAGTTGGTGATGCTGCAAGGCTGAGATAGATCAGCTGTGTCTGAACCTATCCTGTGTCTACCAACTGCTCCATATTTATGCCAGAAACAACCAGTGATTTGTTATTAAATTTAAGATGAAGCAGGCCCTGTGAGCTTACATCCTTCAAGCTTCTAGTCCACTGCAGATTCCAAGAGATTGGCTTTGAATGGTGCATCTCTTCCACTTGAGTAAAATATAAACATAACTCTTGCCTTGCATATGAAGAACTGTCTTTCCAGGGCTTATGCCTCTCTCACAAAAGTTTGGGAAGTTCTGTTCTTATTTGTGCAGTGTCCGGATGATGGGATCCTGAGGGTGTTTCTGCCCAGTACTGCACAATATACAAATACAAACACTACTCCCTGTGTTAAATAAATGAGGAAGCTGCTCTCGCCTGCAGAATACCCTCAGACTTAACCAGAGACAGGGTTTCAGCCTCCTGTGCAGTACCATTGCATTATTTTCAGTGTTAACAGCCGTGTTTTTATTGTCAGGTATGTCTACCATGTTTTCATATTTAAATGTAACTTTAAATGCTTGAATTTCCTCCCTTAAAAAAAAACAAACCAGCAGAAGGCAGTAAGTTTTATCTCACACAGAAAACATGATCCAGTTCTCACTCATCATGTCTGCCAACCCAAAAGGGAGGTTTTTTTGTGTAGCGCAGGCCAGGACCATGTCCTAAAATTCATGTGACACTTGCAGAAAATCTTACCTATAAGAATTCTTTTCTCACTTGTTATAAAACCTTAGTCAATGGTTCCACAAAAGTGTCAAAACCAAACAGACATTGAACTAATGAAGTGGCTGCTGCCATCTCAGCTGGACTCAGCTTGCAGATTCAGCTGCCAAATAGCCTTAAAGTAAAAAGGAAGGTTTGACATACTGAATGTATTATTCAGCCTGAGATTAGCAGAATAACCAATGCTGAGGGAGAAAGTATGCCACCTTCTTCCATTCATTGCTTGTGAGCTAGTGCAAATCATTCCTGTCTTCCCCAGGTAGCTAGGCAGTCAACCTGAACTTATGCAATGAAAGGGCATAATCATTGTTCACACTTTGAGTACTCCAAATATACAGAATACCTGATGGCTGTGTTTCATTACAGCATTTATCTTCATGAGTGGGGAAAGAGGCATAACTCACAAGTGCCAAAACCACTTATGAAGTATCCCATATTTTCCTCTGAGTGAAGATGAATAATAGAGATCTACAGCAAATGAAGTATCTTTGACTGAGCAGTGATAACCCTATCTGCCTTATTGGCCTTGGGGACACAGGCTCCCCTGCATGTGCCTGTGCAACCATTGAGTTCCTTTAATATATTAGAATAAAATGGACTTAGCAGTGATCAGTTTAGTAACACAAAAAAGCAGCAAAACATGTAGTTTCTTAGCTGCTTGTTTTTCAGGAATGCAGATACATGATAAATTAAGATAACTGAGGTTCAAGTGACAAATGTATATTGTAGCTGAAAGGATTTGGTCAGCGATAGCCAAAGAAAGGAAAGCTAATTTGATGGGCAGGGAAATCATAGGGAAAGGGCCATCTTCACTGGGTGTAAGAAGTGATCCGTTGTAAATTTCCCCTTCTACAGATTTTTGTAATAGGTTTTACTTCTTTAGGTTTTGATTAAATTTATTTTAATTGTTCTATAAAACAAAACTTTAAAGTTCTATGATCGTTTCTATAACATATTCATTTCCCCTCCCCCCAAGAAACAGAAAATGCTAAGGGGTGCTTTAGAGGAGGGAGAAAAAGAATGATATCTCTTACGAAAAAGGTTGCTTTTCAATTAGTTTCTTGGGTTTTTTTTAACAAGGACTGCTCATTTGCTATAATTGTGTTGCAGCTTGATCAGGTTGGAGGGAGGGGCATGGGAGAAGTTGAATTTTCTTTCAGTTTTGTTCACTGTGCACATTTTGGACCTACAGTGTTTTTGGAAGTCTTACTTAGATACCCGCTCAGGGCCTGAACTCCTTCAGCGCTGTGTGACTGCACATAAAGCATTTTTGCAACAGGGTTTAAGGCCACCCCCTTTCTATTGCCTTGATCACAAAGCCCTCAGCCTGTGTCAGCAGGACCTTTCCTAGGACAACATGCACACTGCACGAGCCACTGCTGAGCTCATGGTGTTTAGAGATGCGAATGACTGTGTGTGATACCCAGCCTGAGTGGATGAGTTTGGGGTATGCTAATTGTGGCATATTCCTTAATCGCTGTGGCTTCGTACTAGTGGGGCAAGTTGGGAAGAAAGCAATATGTAGCTTGCTTCAGGCTTCCTGTGCAACAGGTGGGTAAGGCAATGCATCTCTAACCTCTGAGAGATGTTGCTAGGATACATGGAAGAATGAGGAATTTGTTTAAAAAATCTGTTTGGTACCCTCTGCGTGCAGGGCTGCTGCAGAAGTTATCTGCCCTGTAGAAGAGCTGCCGCGGCTCTGTGACTGCTCAGGAGTGCTCCTCTCCCTGTATCCTTGGAGCTGCATGGACTACAGAGGCGTTTGTATCCCAGCACGTCTTTGCTGACAGGCCAGTGGGTAGGGGAAAAGGGAGGAACACCTTGAGCATGGCTGTGCTTCCCTTGGGAAAGGAGAGCTCTTCTGTGTGGTGGCACAGACCTCGGGGGCATGGTGCAGGACCTGCCATGGGTTTCCCTTGCTCACCTCATCCCTGCGGAAAGAAGGGCCAAGGCTTGTGGCTGCCCCCGTGCTCATAAATGCAAGTGTGCCTGCTAGTGCACATTTGTCTCCTCTCCCCCGGGACACTGTTAGACTATTCCTGGAAAAAAAATTGCCCCATTCCAGCTGCTGCTCTCCTCAGACATCGTAGGCGTGATTTGACAGCCAGGAGAGTCCGGAGACCGATCTCTGCTGGCAGTCGGTACACAGCCACCCTGTGCTGAGCATGGAGGCAGTTACTAGCATGGATTCAGGCTGCTCCCTGCCAGTTGGCATCAGTGCCTGGGAATGCTTCCAGGCACTCCTCAGTTTACGGCTGCAGATGTGGCCCTGAGGAATCCCAGATAAGGGACTTGCAGGCTGAGGAGCAACTGCTTCCAGCTAGCAGAAAATCGCTCACAGGTGTTATCAAGGCGAATAGGTATATTGTGTATGGACAGAAATAAATACTGATTTTGAGCCCCATGAGATTTATCCTCATGAGTTTATTATGTTCAGCAACAAGCGTGAGACGTTTTCTAGATTTCAGTAAGGCTAGAATTTTGCACAGTCTCTCTGAAGGATTTGGATATACTTTTGTCATGCTAAATGGAATAACTAATGTCTGTGATTCTTTGCAACTTGTTGATCAACAATTTATGCTCAGTTTTCTTTATTTCAAAGCACTTTCCTGTTTTCAGTTCTGTCTCTAGTGTTAGAAATGTACAACCTTGTTTGGAATGGTTATGGCAAGGAATTAAACAAAAAGCTTAGCATAATAATGATGTATTGGTAAATGTTTTTAACTGGAAATTCAAAAGAAGTTGTTTGCTGGTGTCCCCCTGCCCCCCAATATTTTTGCATAGACTATAAAATGCATGTAGTGGATTGTAAATGGTCTAAACCAGTTTATTGAAAGTAATACGCAGAATGTCTGATGTGAGTCTCCAGTGTCATGCAGAAGGATAACTTCACGGTAAGCAGGTTCTCCTGAAACAAAACAGGGCTTAAAATCATGGGGAGGAGAAACTAGGCCAAATCCTTAGCTGATGTAAATTGGCTTACTTGCTTTGGCTTCATAATGAACTGAAATTTAAATTGCCCTTTACTTTCTTCAGTGGATAATTTAATTCACGCTTTAATTTATAAGTTAACTAGTGCCTAACTCCCACTTAAGCCCTTTTAAGGATGTTGTGTTCAGGGTGCTCTGTCAGGATTAATACCAGCTAATGATAGCTGACTCAAGGCCTGTCTACACCGTGCAGTGCAGCTCTGAACAGGGATCCTCGAGCTAGCATCAAGCCTAGCTAGCTTTAGAAATACTGTTAACCCCACGCTGCTTGGGTCCTGTGCTTGGGCTAAATAACCTGGCAAGGTGGACATAGCAGATCACTCCTGTCTAACTATGGTCTCTGCAGACAAAAACATGTTGTCCTGGGCTTTCAGGGTCTGAATTATGTGGCTGCTGGGTAAAGAAGGGTAGCAGACTGGGAAGAAGGACTGGGGTCTAGAGTGGACAGAGGAATTCCTTCCTGGCCCTGTGGTAACCTATGCCTCTGCTGCTTTCTGTTGTGAATCACCACTTCTACGACAGAGCCAATAATGCTTGCCTACTTTAATTAGACTAATTTTGAGAGTTTCGTGTGAAAATGCTACTCAGAGAGGATCTGGTGTGATGTGAAATTCAACTTTTAACACTGACAATTGTTAGTTTAAATGTCATTATAAAATACATCCAGGTATGCTGCCGTTGTCACCTGATAATGCCATGTAAAATACTAACGCCATTCATTCTCTTTTTCTTGGCAGTTTCTCCTTTTCACCTCTCTGCAGTAGTTCTCTCTATCTGTGCATTTTTCAATTATGAAGTAAGAAATTCTCCGTGTTCTGGAGGTGTGAAACACCCTTTAGCTTTTAGAAATATGGGCAATCAAGATAAATCCAGTAATACTGAAGCCTTCTAGTAATGGAGTAGCTTTGCCTGACTTCAGTGACTCAAGAGCTTTAGCAGCACAGGGATTTCTCTGGCCACATGCTTCACAGGGAGTTAAACATCTGAACAGAGTAATCCCTCCACTTCAATCACATGGGTCAGGAATGGGTGGCATTTCAAAACATCCAACTTCGGCAGACGGTTCTGTGTTGAGCTACACTGTAACTTAAGTAAAATGCAATAAGCATTACAGTCAGGAAGATATTGTAGAGCTTATAGTGACAGCACTGCTGAAAAAATATATCCCAGCTCCCCACCTGCTTGGAAAGGAAAGAAAGAGCTGGGCTGCACTCCACAGCCCAGGCCAAGTTCTGTTCTTGACTAGGTATTTTAGAAGTTAAAATCCTTGCTACTCCAGCAGTATATATTCTTCAATTCAGATGAATGAAAGAAGCGTTAATTTCAGTGGGTTTTTTTTCTTTTTTCCCCTGTCTTTCTCTGCAGTCTTCTGAATTCATTGATTTTCTTATTTCCTTCTGACAGGCTACAGCTGACAAACAAGGAATTTGGTACTTTTGTAAAATAATTGAAGTCTTGTGTTACATGGGGAATGTAACCTACCAGCACTCCCTAGCAAAAGGCGGGTTACTGAGCAAGATAGTTCAGTTGCCACGGGGTGGTGGGCTCTCTCTGTCTGCCCGCAACAGGGATGTGAGCTGTGAGCCACTGGTGGGGCAGAGGGACCAGCTTCCAGCAGTGTGGGGCTGCTGATGTCTAGGGCTCAAAGATGGCATGAAACTCTGGGGATCAGGTGTCAAGTTTAGTGCCTTTACTTAAAGATCAGCAGAGCTCAGCAAAGTCGTTTCAGTGGCTTTGCAGCATATGTCTGCAAGGCAGTATAAGTCTACAAGGCAGCTATGCTTACAGACCTGGATTTAAACCCAAATCCAAGAGTGAGCTCCCTTTTCTATCTTTTCTTGCCAACCTGTAGGAATAAAGAGCTGGGGTTTAGGAAACCATTCATTGCAAACACAAAAGTCCCACTGAGTTCAAAGAAGGTTGGATCAGCCCCCTAGGTTTACATAGTGGAAATAATTGGTGTTCCTAGGTTATTTTCATGCCTGTTCATTTTCATGTCACTTCTCTAGAAGCTCTAGATGGAGGGACTGGAGAGGCAATGAACCAAAAACTGTTTTTATTTACTACATCTAGCTCCAGGGAAGCCCTTGCAGACAGAGGAGGCAGAGAAGCCCTCCCAGACACTCCACACAGGGGTGAGACTGTCACATGGCCTTCACTGCCTGCAGGCTGACAGAGGCAAGTGCTCCCACCTTCTGCTTGGCCAACTCCATCCCAGGCTGCTTGTTCCTTGCCTGCACACAAACCTGTTTCTTGCAGCGTTGCAAGTCTCAGCCTGGCCAGCACTGGGACTAGTCTTGTCAAAACCAACATAGGGTAGTTTTACCTTGGGTGGGTCTGCAGCAGCCTTGAGATGTGTGGCAGTGCAGGGCCAGGACTGAGCAGCAGTTTATTAAGAGTTTATCTGAAACGGTGTTTGATCACACAAGCTTCGTGTGTTGGGATGTGAAAAGGAAATGCTGCTGCTATGAGGATTGCGTTGTATGTTAGTTTATGAAAGAAGTTCCAACAGATTGAACCCATCTGCAGTGCTACACTGACAGGTCCTGCCTGCAATTTCCAGGGTGAGAAAAACTCTTGTTAGCTTACCCACATGAGCACAGCTTCTCAGTTTGCACACAGATAGGTGCGGTTCCTGATGGGGAACAAGGAGTTTACCATCAAGAGCTTTCCTTATGTGACTGGGGGAAGTAAAAGGGACTGACAATTACAGTTGTCTCCAGAGACCCTTTCTGGCCTGCCTCGTTTGCTACCCACACCCTGCCCCACGGGAGTGGACGTGAAGACAGGGATGCATTCAAGGGCAGCAGTTCTAGCAGCTGGGCGTGCTGTGATTGTGAGTGCGCTTTGTAAACATTGAAACACACAGCCACCCGCCCTGCATCTTGGCAAAGCTGTGGAGGCAAACACAGAGACGAGCAGGAAAAGGTAACCTTGAGGGGAACATAAAAATAGAAATGCAGACCTGTAGAAGAAGAGAAATTACGGTGTGAACAGAGGTAAGGAAGTGGGAAACACCCAAGTATGTGCCCCAGAATCTAATAGCGGAGCAGAAGCACCCACCTGACTGTAACTGCATTACGGATGAAGGAGCAGGCAGGCTGCACAGGACCACATCTGATACAGAACTACTGGAGTTCTCTGGGACTCGAGACTCTCCGGTCGTCCTACCTAGCTTTGCAACAGCCGCTTTCCATATAAAATGAACTTTGATTGGTCTGAAGTGACAGCGTGAGGTAATCGGAGCGGGAGGCAGGTAATGCGTGTGGATGCAGAGCTGTCTGTGGGCTGTAGGAGCCTTTTGTGCATCACTAGGAACGTGCCTGCAGGTGTGGAGTGGGGGAACAAAGGTATCAGATGAGGAGAACACGCTGGAGGCCTTTTTCTTTGATGTTTGGAAATCGCTCAAGGGGCTGTCTTCTCTGAAACCCCTTTGCCTTTCCTTTTTTTCTTGTTTTTTTTCCCCTTGGTGAAACTTTCACAAATGTGCTTTCATTTCTTTAACGCTTAGAAGCAAGAGCGCATCCATCCATCCAATCATCGTACAAATGCCGTGCTCACACTGGAGTTCCCTCAGGAGCTGGCTGCTGCTTCTGCCCATCAGAAGTAGCATAGCCACGTGCTTTGGGTTTGAAACCACGCGTACTCCTGACGCGGGGGCACAGAAGGAAGGGCAGCATCAAAGATGTCTCTGTCTACCGTGCTGGAGAGAGGAGACTGTGGTGGTGTTTTGGGGTTTTTTTTGTGTTGTTGTTTTTTAACTGATCAGCTGGGCATGCATTCAGATTGACGCTAAAGGCTGTGAAAACTCTGGGAGCTGGTTCCATCCCAGTGTAGGGACTGTAGAGTCAGCTGGCTTTGAAAACAGCTCTGGGGCACAGGTACCTGAGGGCAGGATGGGGAGGCTGAGTTTATGTGGAGGGGTTCAAGATGTTCTTGCCAAGACTATTGCAGAGGCTGAAAGAAGCTCATCTGCTCCAATCTCCTGTATACAGACTTCAGTAAGAGCTAGTAGCAGATTTTTTGAGAACTTCTTAAAATTGAGAAATGTCTGAGAGGGAAGCTTTCTGTGAGAAAGGTGTAGTTTAAAAAACGAGGGGAAAAGTGCTGAAATTGTCAGGCACCATTTCATTTAAAAATGAAAATGTATGGCTTATGATATTTAACAGCTTTTCATGCTTCCTTCTATAAATAAACTGACTTTTCAACCAAACAAAATAATTTGTGTTAATTGAACAATAATAATTGAATCTGGTTTAGACTGAATTTTCTTTCCCATTGCATTTCAGCTCACTGAAGTATCTGGTCTTGGCTTGTTTACCTGGTCTAGGAAATGAAAGGTTTTAAAAAACCTTAAAAAGGGTTGAAAAGTTGTTTTCTGCTCATACTTTATCCCAATGTCAGTCATAAGATACTTCCTTTGTTGTAAGAGTGTGTCCAGTGGAAAATAGATATACAGAGCAAGTTGTAAATGAATCAGCTCAGTTGCTGGTTGTGGTGCAGGTCTGTCAACATGGTTTGACATGAGCTACCTGCTTCTTGGCAGGGTAAATTGTCTTTTTTCAGGAGCTGCTTGCTGCCATGTTTTAACCCAATATACTAGCTTCGGACTACTGTGGATGTCCCTGGAGCAGGCAGCAATCACTTCTGAGGTTACACTGGATGCATAGCCCTAACTTCTGTGCATCTCTGCTAATTTTTAAGCGATGTGATGGGCTTCCGGTATGTCTTTGTCTGGTTCTGGAGTGGCGAATTAAATGCAGGAGCATACTGTGTCTTGGAGTGGTGCCCTTGGTTTACTGTTGTTATAATTTCTTTTATAAATGCATGCTGGTTCCTTTTTTTGAAGCCAAAGCAATGTCAAATAAGTGCACCTGAACTAGTGGCAAGCTTTGTGGCGAGCTCTAGGACATGACTGAGTTCATTCCCTGGCTTGAGGGCCTAGTCCAGATCCTACTGAAATTACTCTTTACTAGCTTTGTATGGGAAGCAAAGTGGATGTGTAGTCCAGGAGATGGGTTTCTCAACTCAGTTTCATTTCCATGAAATAATAATGATTATCTTCCCGTAATATTTGAATTCTTATAAGCCTCAGCCAGTTAACAATCTGTTATCCTGAGCACAGTGTTGCAAACATTATGTAATGCAGAAGAAGGGCAAACATTAATAATAATAAAAAAGTTGTAATGCAGAAGAGGGTAAGACAAATACAGGGAGGATAAAGGCAAAGCTCCCTGTCCCCTATGTGGTCGATGGGGAAGCTGGGGTGGACACAGCTGAATGTGTGTGTCCTAGGCTATGGAAGAAGTCCATGGGGTTGATAAAAGACTTTCCCTCATGTTGAATCAATAGTTACAAGCTATGTTCTGCGAGAGTCGGGCATTGACCGGCACTGGCAGGACATCCAAAGCCTGGCGTATCCATAGTGTTGGTGCTCTCTGCCAACCTCACCAGGAACGAGCAGGAATTGCATTTTTTCTGAGACGGTGATAGTGCGCTCCCTAATTTTTTTTTTTCCTTTCGCCTGAGAAGGAAGCACGCTGCTGGCTCTTTATACAGACCAAAGCGCTGTTTGTTTATTTCTTTAACAGGAGACGTATGCTACTCTTCAGTTAGATGTCAAAGCCCCACTACTGAGAGTTGCCCCCGGCTGGTGTTTGCTCACAGTGACAACGCAGGTGCAGCCAGCCAGCTTGGACTAGTGCTGACGGCTCGGGCTGTCAGCATGGCTGCCCGAGCTCCCCCTTGGAGGCTGTGTCGGGGAAGCAGCAAAGGCGGTTGAGGTGGAAGGGATTATTGTTCTGAAACGCTCCAAGTACAAGATGAACTGGGTGGATCAGGACTTAAGTCTCTTTTTTTTTTTCCTTTGCCTGCACAGGGTGTGTAGGAGTTCTGAAATGATGCTGTTGTGACTGCATGGCTGTGGTTTTCTTCGCTCCTGCTGAGTTAACTATTACTTGTGATAGCCATGCTTCCAGCAGTCACAGTCACAGTCACACTTAAGTGCTGATACAGGCCAGTTTCAGGTGTGCCCTGTAGTGCTGCTGTCAGGTGAAGGTGACAGTCATGAAACGCTTCAGCAACAGCTGGACTTAGAGGCTCTTTTGCTTCAGAGAGTGCTGATCTTTAAGTGAGACTTCATGTCTTAAAAGGAGGCACCGAGCTAAAATATGCTTAGGGTGAGGTTGCAAGGGCAGCGTCCTCCTCTGTGTGTGTCAGTAGAAGAGCTGAGAGGGATATTTTAATGGCTGTGACTGTGTAATGGCTTAATCCCATGGGCTGTACAGTTAGCCCTGCATGAGCTCAGTAAATCTCACTACAGCCCCCGTTTCATCCAGGAGCAAGACTTAGATGTTCAGAGCTGAGTGGTTTTTGATTTAATATTCAGAAGCATTCAGCTTCCCAAATAAAGATAATAGTTTTTCTAGTTGAGAGATTTATTAATATCTTAACATGGCCTTTGTTTTAGCCTTTTATTCCTCCCTTTCTAAAAAAATTTCTTACCACAAACCAGCCTTGAAGTTTGGAAAAGTAATCAAAGCTCTGCTGAGCAAATTTGACTATACTGATGGGTTGAATGAGCTATGACCTCTGCTGACCTCATTCTGCTCCATTTCCCCTTCAGGCTGGTAGCAGTGGCTGGAAGTAAACATTAATCTGTTAATTTAGCCTCTGGTAGAAATAGAAAAAACATATAATTGCAATCACTGTTTTGTCAGTGGGCCTATCCAGCCTTACCGCTTTGCTTCTGAGGAAGAAGTGGCAGTGCTGCCTGTGTGCTTCTCTGCTCAGGGGACTTTCCATCCCACAGTATTTGTGTGGGGCAGATTATTGCTTGCTTGCTTGTCGCAGCAGGAGGGCTAAATGGGGCACCTGCTTCCTGGGCATGTGTCCTCCAACATCCCCATTTAATAACCCTTCTTCTTTCTTCCATCCTTCTCTGCAGACAGCTGCCCTCCATCTTATTTTTCTTTGGGTGTTTCTGGGAAGAGAGAAAGTTTGTCTGTATGGAGGCAGGTTGTGACAGTGTTGTTGTGACCTTACTATGCCAGTCCTGGGAAAGAAACTATGGGACATGGAAATAATGTCGTGTCGCTGAGGAAAGGAGGGCTGGAAGCGACTACCTTCAGTCTGGTTGAGTTCAGATAGACATTATAGCATATGTAATCCTTTTACAAGCTTCTCGAGAGCCAGGTATGGATCTGTGGAGGGGAGGAGGGAGCTGGGCAAATGGCGTTGCAGCTTCCTTCCCACTTTCCACTGGGATGGTGAGTTTGCGTGCTACGTGGCACACTGACAGCTGCGTGGCTGCAGAAGCAGTTCCGGTCAGGGTTGTGTCTCCTGGCAAGCACCGGCTTACACCAGGTAGAGGGGTTGTTTGCCTGTGCCTTACAGGACCATTTCAAAACTCTTTTGTGCCTGACCATTGTTGGTATCCAAACCAAGTCTGAGGTCTTTCCATGAGCAGCATGAGAAAGCTGTCTTGCTGCTTCTGACTCAGCACAGGCATAGCCTCAAAGACTGAAGCTGTGCTGTTTGCAGCATCTCAGAGATTACTGGAGGAGGTCGCTGGCTCTCTCTTGGCATTAGCGTGTGACTGGTGTTTACGCACTTTGGCATTGCATGATGGTGGTTTCAATGACCCAGCAATGGGAGGCTTATGATATGAGGTTCTAATGGCTGGTTTCATGTCCATCTTCTGTGGGATCTGATGCAGAGACTCAGGGTACAACGTTGCTTTCCTCTGTGCTTTCTTATGTGGGTAATTAGTGTCATAATCTAGGGTTTAAGGATAGCCAACAAAGAAACGTTACTTGGGTTTAACTAAAATTGCTCCTTAACACAACTTGTTAAATTGAAACAAACCCCACATGAATGTTCTTTTAAATCCATTTACAAGTGCCTTGTGTTGATTTAGCCTACTTCAGTAACTCACATGAGCTAAACTGATGTCTGTGCACTAAGTTAAGTGCATTCACTTGGGATTTCATACCTGCTGAACTGACTTGACTTAAAAACTGATTTTAGTTAAACCAATGCAAGCCTTGTGTGAAGAATAAGCCTTTCTTATTTGTTGCTACTGGTTTGACCAAGAGCAATGTGACAACTTAGGGGAAAAGGTGTCTTTTGCTCTGCTGACTGTAATGCTGGGGTGCCCTACTAACCTTGTCCCTAATTTTGATCTTGAAGTGACACTAGCATTGCCTAAATACCTTAGTAGCAGCCTTCTTTCTGCAAGGCAGCTGTTTGAAAAAGACTGTTTATTTGGTCCTTTTGCTTCCAGGTGCACTGTTAGCTAGTATCTGGAGAAAGGAAGAGGAACAAAAGGCTTATAGACCTACTTTTCTACTGTCCTGCCTAATGTCCCCCAAGCCAAACATGAACAGTTAAGAGCCCTTAGCAAAGGTTTCTTTCCCTTTTCAGACAGTGTCGTTCAGCTTTGGCTGAGCTTGGTGTCTCTTTGTGCTATATACCAGAGTTCCCTCAACCATTAAGCTGGCAGGCTCTTTTTATCTCAGCCACCAAGAGCTAATCTTAAGTGCCCAAACTAACACTTGTGACAAAATCTCTGCTCTACTGACAGCGTGGAAAGGAATTGAAACCTAACCCATCATCTTCCTGAGCTGGCCACTGGGCCTGCAGCAAGGGCCATGGTTTCCCTTTAATCCTTCGTGAAGATAGGATGTGGAAGATGATTGCAGGTGTGCGAGTTACCACAGGTCATGAGTCGCTTGTTCGTAGATTATCACTCAATGGTTGAGCTGTGATAACTGGTGACATATATACTCTTTGTGCCCTAAATGGATTACAGGAATGTGTTTTGCCTTATTTTTACATAGGATTGCTGGACCTATTATCAAGGTTTAGATGGTGGGACAGTGTTAAATGGCAACAGCACAGTCTCCTGAAATTACTGTCAGTAAACATTGAACTTTCTCTTACCTGTTGAGAAAAATGTTTCTGCGTAGGCATTTCTAAATTAGGGGCTGTGTTCATGTTTTAAGTAATGAGTTTGCAAGTAAATGTAAACTTTTGTAAATGTTAATGTATAGACCTGAGCTACTTTTTTCTGGAACACAAGGGTCATCAGTTTACAGAGGACTCATCTGTAAGCAGCACTTCCCAGTCATGGCTCAGAAACTCATAGGAGAAGAGTGAAAAAAATAGCCCCTGCCCTAAATAGCTCAGTGTGATTAAGACAGTGGACCCAGAGAGGTGGGTAAAGCAAACACGGGGAGACAGAGCAGCTTCTTACGGGGAGCATCAGTTCTGCACATCCTTGGCTACTAAGGCAGCCAAGTTTCACTTATACAAGTGAAGGCAAAGAAGGTTTGAGGGGAAGGATTTGAAAGAGGGCAACGAGATAACTTGCTGGACATCCACATCTTTGAGATACAGCACAGAAGAAAGAAAAAAGATGTTTGAAAATGTATCTTGTGTTTGATGAAAGGTGGCATGATGGGTTTATTGAAGGTGGGAGAAGACATAAATAGTGTGTGAGAGAATGATAGGCTCTGGAAGATCCTGAAAATGAATAAAATTTGCTTTTATTTGATGTGATGAGGAGGCATGAAATGGGAGGAGAAGAAAAAGGCGTGTTTAGAGTGGTGAGCCAGAGAAGTAGTCACAGTGGAATTTGGAAGGAAACAGAGAAGGGCGAAATTGCTTCTTAAAGGAGAGATGCTGTTGTCAAGACATGAGAAGAGCCTGGACAGAAGGTCTAGATTCAATGATAGACAAAAAAGGCCATGTTAGAAAGAGAGAACAGAGGTGGCATCAACTGTGTCACACAGATTGAGACTCTGGAGAAGAAGTAAAGGGAGAAAGGACTCCAGATCGCTGAGGCAGCACAGGCCGCAGTGGCTGGAGCTGAAAGAGTAAGGGCAGAGTGTGCACGGGAGAGGAGGCACAGAGCTGTTCTCTGGGACAAACATTTGTGGAGTATTCCCAGCACTTAGAAGTGTATTGTCTAGCTCTAATCTTTGATCACCATCTCCAGGTGTATCTCCATATGCTAAGTACTTCCTGGGAGGCTTTGCCAGGAACTGTGGATGCTGAGTGGTTGGGGAGGATTGTCCAGTCTCACCTGCTATCAGAGTCTGTGCTTTCTTAAGTCAACAAACTGTCATGCTCACAGATGTCACCAGGAAACAAATACTGGCTTTTGTAGCGCAGACCCATTTCTGATGAGAGAAACATATCCCAGAAAGGAGATTTTCAATAAATGCAAAAGGAAGCTGCTTCTTGCTATCACACTTGGTGTATTATCTAAAGGGATCTGTGAGCAAGGTGGTAAAACAGGGCTTTTTTAATTATACATCACCCAGCAAACTGATAAGGCAAACAAAGCAGGCAACCAAATAACACAGGCATGAGCCACTTCAAAATAATCATGTAGCAAGAACAATAGGGGAGTAATTCACAGCTCCCTAAGAAATTTTTGCAGTTCAGAGGGGGTGAGATAGCAAGCAGCTATTGACTGTTTTCCTTTCATGTTTTCCACCTGTCTGCCATGTGATTGGGAAGTATATTACCTGAATCCTTGCGAGAGCTTTTTGCACTGTTGTTGTAAAAGAAACGATCCTAATGGAGACTGAGATGCAGGTAAGAAATGCATACAGGGAATAGAAGGAGAATGACAACTAATTTAAATGTAGTTTAAATTCTTTCTAATTTTTGTTACATGTAGATGTACAGGGACAGCTCTGGCATTTCCCTGGCCCCTTTGGGCTGCTCTGGCACTGCAGAGTGGAGTGAACTGGCAGCTGCCCAACACAAGGGAGTCAGTTCCCTTTGGGGTCAGGCACTTTCCGCGAGCACCAACGCTGGGAGGGAGAGGGAAGGTTGGTGTGAGCTGGCAGCGTGCTTTCAGCACAATGGCCAAGTGTTAGTCTGGCACCACACAGGTTTTGTGCAAACTGAGGTTTACAAGTGTGTGTGGTTGACAAAGGTATTTGCTAACATGAAACATCTAGCACACACAACACAGGTGCTGCCTCACAAAGCACCAGGACAGGTGAAAGGTGAGAGTGGCAACCTCAATGTGTGAAGAATTTAGTAATTCTGTGGCCTGATGGTGCAAGGTGGTTGTATGTTCTGCCTTGTCTGCACACGTGCTGAAGCGCATCTCTGCTCTGTGGAAGCCAGAGATTTAAACCCCAGCTAGCTGCCTGGCTCAGGTGCTCTTGGCAGTGGAGCAAGGGAATCCAGCATACGCCACAGAGGCTTCCCCAGATACTAAGTAAGCATTTGGGCTGCAGGCCAAAAAAGATCTCCGTGCTACCCTAGTCACACTGTTCACAGTACGAGATCTAAGTGGTCTGAAGCCAGCCCAGAATGTCTACTTGAGATACCGTGATTGCAATACAGACGTAACCTTTAAATGAGAAAAGACATTTTGAAATCCTAATCCGCTTCAAAGTTCTGTAGCAATTCACGTTTGATCTGAAGTCCAAACTGGGAAGAAAAGAAAGCTCTCACAAGCTTGTCTGTTGTCCTTTCAGCCTCAAGGTGACTGAAGAACTAGAGGAATCAACCCACAGTCAAATTTCTTCACCTTCAATTTTAGCATCTTTCTTAAGAAAGGAACATTTACATGCTGGAGAGATTTAGTAGAGGTATTCATTGCAAATACACTGAGGCCTGGGATGTATTTTCAAATACTGAGTAGAGTAAGAATCCTGACTGGGTTGTGTGTGTGTGAAGGCACGCATTGCTTGCTGTTTTTGTAAGGACTAAAGAGGGTTGACTGCAAAACAAAACTATCCCAGTCTAAGGTTTGTAGGGGTAGGCTGTGCTGCTTGCCTTGTATAACTTCATGCCATTTGCAAGACTAAAGAGCATTGCTATGTCTTCGTCTTTGAAAAGCTAAAAAACTATTAATATATAAAAGACTGGCAGCATTCAGTTGTTACACTTACGGAGTTCGGTTTGATTCCATTAAGTATTAGAGAGTTTTGGAAAAACAAATTCCACTTCTCTAAGTCTGCTCCAAATACAGATAGAAACAAATTTAGTTAGTGTAAGTAAGAGGATAAGTTTTCTGGTTTGTTACTTCTCTACATGTGTCTGTCTGTCTATTCTTTCAGCTTACCAGTGTTTTCTTCTACTTTTTTGCTAGTGTGACAATATTTTAAGTACAACTTTCAAAAGCCGAAGACCTAAAACAATAAGCCCTGTTTTCAGAAGGCGGCGAGGGCCACGTATTTAAAAATAGAGAATCATCTGACTCGAAGAGTTAGCCTTCTAAATACCTTTTAAAATGATATGCACTCTAGGAACACAAGTCCAGTTTGGAAAGGGTGGACACACAATCCTGAAGTCTCAGATTCCTGTGCTATTCTGAAAAAGAGATTGAACATCTTAAATTACATAGGTTTGAGGAAGTCAGTTTGAGGATTCTTCTTAAAACCTTAGGTGCTCAAGTTTTGTGATGGCCTGAGAATTTCAGCTTCCATTTAAAAACAAATAAATCCATTTCCAGCCATCACAAATGTGGAGCAAAAATGAAAAATACGAATCCTGAATTCTCAGAAGCTAGAATGCACATACAAAAAAATAACGTTGATTATTTTTAACATCTCAGCATTTTTTAGTCATGACTTCTCAGGGGCTGACTGAGGTCCTGGAATGCTGGGGGCTGGTTATCCCACATTTGTAAAAATAGCACATGTCTAGCAAAGGCAAAAAAGCTGAAGAACTTTCCATGCCACTTTTTATTGTGTGCTTGCAGGGTGGGGTAATGTAACATACTTCTGCTGTACTTTTTAGAAGGTCCAGGTACTTATTAGGAATTGCACAAGTCGCTTCTATTTCTGTGAATATATTGTAGATGGTGAAACTTTCTGTTGTTGGCCACTTTTCAGCCTTCACTATCTGTTTATTGCAGGCCATGTGTGGGAATGGAGTCATAAACAACCTCTTACTTTGGCAAAACCAGAACACTAATCACTTTTGTATTAGCTCCAATAAATCCTGAAAAAGTAAATGTTGTGGATTAAAAAGATAATAATGTGCTAATCTTTTCTGTGGTCACTGACCATTTTAAGCTGTTCCATCTCTCATGCCTGAAGGATAAATCCTCTGGCTCTTGATGAAAGGCTAGATAGTGAAGTATGTATGCACATCAAACACGGGACTTGTTATCAACAAATGCATTTTTCTCACTATTGCAGATAATTTTTGATCCACTTTTACCTTCAATCTGAGATCTCACTTTTCCTCCCCCAACCCACCCACTGGTCTTCTGTCACCAGGACTGCTTCATGGCACAGTGATGAAGAGGTTGTCTTATAGAAAGATGTTCCTCAGCTCCTGGCTGGTGATGGGGGTTCAGAGCACTTCCTGGCAGAAACTCTCCTATAATGGAACAAATATGTGAAATTCCTATAGAGGCAAAGAGACTGATAGACTTTAAGCGGTCACATTAAGGTCACTCAATTTATAGAATAAGTGGATCAAAAAATGAACAACAGAGTTTTATGGACATACTCTGACACCCATGAAGTCAAGGGAGTGGCTCTCCAGCCTTCAATGGGCTTTGGATCAGGCCTTGCTGGGGTGGGCTGTCTCCTCTGGGAATGGAGTTACCTACACTAGAGCCAGAAGAGGGGGAGAGAGGGTGGCGATACAGCTGAAGACTTGAAAGTGATGCAGACAGTTTTCAAACTTTCTTCCTCCTTTTCAAAAAAATAAAATAAATCACAGCTTGAAAGCACTTCTGACTTTAGGAGATTCAGTAGCTGGTTGTAGAAGTTTCAGTTGCACGTGCCAAGCTGAGACATGAAGGTGAAAACATTCTTCAGATCAGTTTCTGCTCCTAATCTCCAATAAATATTTTTAACGGGTGTATCAAACAAAGCTACAGCAAGTGCCAGCATGGTCTGTAGGCCATTACTTACAAGATTGTTCACATTATACAGTGGTCAACACACTTCTGATTTTTTATGTGTGGCACTGGAAGCAGTATTTTTCCTTTGCAAAGTGAATATTGTTCTTTGCACAGAAATGCAGGAACCGCATAGTGCGTGGAACAAGCAGTTGATTAAAGATTAGAATAGTAATGAATGTATTAAAGTGGAAAGTACTTGGATAATTGATTAATTGGTGCAGTCTGAGCTACTTGCAGAGCATTGCATTCATTCTCCGTGAAATCAATCTCTGTCTTCTGTCCAAGCCTTGTGACTGAGAGCTGAAAGGCATGAACAACTTACTAAAGTCTTCCAGATCGGTTCTACTGGAATGGGGCGGGG